>VZTN01028549.1:1097-18342 GCA_013400515.1 Erpornis zantholeuca
CACAGTATCCTACAGGCCTCAGTGTCTGTAAAAACCCTGTCTGCAGATGCCTCTTTCAAGTGCCACTGTCAATGTCACTGCTCTTATTCCCAGAAAATATGTATTTTATTCCAAGCCTTCTGTACTACTTTCATGACTACTAATTTTGTCTCTTTTGTAATGTTGTTACATTATCTATTTCTTTGGATGGCCTTTTTAAGGAGGCTGGAAATAAAGTTGCCTTTGCCGGCATGAGCAGAATTTAAAAGACCAAGAAACTGAAACACCCATATATAAAAAGAAATAAAAAGAAGATTTGGCTACTGAATGCTGAGCATAGCCACTGACTAATATTTAAATATCAAGATTAGAAATTGTGTTAACAGCTCTTTATCTAGTACTTGAGAAAGTATAGGCTGCAAGGGTGAGAACTGAGTGCAAGACAGCATAGCTGCTGGGAGGCAGACGTGGAGTCAAGGGCTTTACACCTGCCTCTAGGAGCTGTCTGGTTCCTTATGCTAACCAATTACTGAATACATCTCATAAACAGTTATCACAGAGGGAACTGGGGCATACTTCTCTCTCACACAGCTGCTCTACTCTCGAAGCTACAGAATTATGCTCTTTGTCTTTTCTTTCTCCTCTTGACTAAGGAAAGGCTGGAGGGGGCTCTTTCCCAGACAGAAAAGTGTACAACCCATTTGTGAGGACACTTTCCAGGGAAATTAGAGATTGCAGATAAAGCTTCAGCTCTCCCACCTCAAAGAAGCAGTCAGTCCATTAGACAAGTGTATGTAGGGGACCTGAAAACATCAGATGGATTTTTACCAGTGCTGCCTGAAGGAAAAGAGTGATTCCCAAGCACATTTTCAAAAGGAGTTTCTTCATCTTAGCAAAGTTGTTTACCTTTTATATCTCTGTAGAGATTTAGAGAGGGATAGCACTTAAGATACATATGGGTCTCCTTTGCTAATTGCTGGCTGCTTTTGGGCTACTTCAGCACAGTTCTCTGAGGTTAATTGGATCCTCCATCAGCCTGGATTGAGCATCTACTTCTGTCATAATACAGTGTACAGTGTAAGGAGCTGTGCCTCCCATACCTGATTTCTCACTCAGGTCACATAGCTTGATGCTTTGCATAACCTGCGGAGTAGTCAGAGAGACAGGCTGAATTGCAGTAGCCCGAAGAAAGGAGCTGAACTTTTAAGTCTGAAAATATCCTGAATATATCCTTGAATCAGAGTATAACTGCTGAATCAAGATCCTGATTTTTTTTAAAAATGCTCTTTTGGCTGAGATGTATATCCCTCCATAGCAAATGTAAGTCTTATTGATGATTGGGATGCGCTTAGTTATTATTTATGGATTACACAAGACTGTTCTTGTATAATGCCTGCAGACTACACATTGAAAATAGGCTCAGCTACATTCCGCTACTGAAAAACAAGAGGAACCAGCACTTTGTGTTAAATTTTAAAAGTGTTGGATAACACTGTACTTCAGATGTGCTTGATCATGATCCAGTGTGTCATAAAAATATCTAATGAATTCAGTTCTTTGTGGAAGGTAGGCAGGACATTATCAACTTGATTTTTATCTTTCATTTTAGCTAAATGCTGGCTTCTTAGCATTCACAAATGTGGAAAAATTCTATGGATGTATTAAAGGGAAATNTCTGGCTGGCTGTGATCTGGCACCAAGCTTAATTGGACAGCAGCAGCTCCTTGAATTAACAAGTCCTGCTGGCAGCACGCACCTGATTCCCAGCAAGAGCAGAGGGGATGCAAGGGAAAAGAGATCTGACCAAAAAAAAAAAAAAAAAAAAAGGGAAAATAAAGCTCTTTTTTTGTTCTATTTTTTATTTTTTTTTCCCCAAATATCAACAAATCAGCCCTTTAAATGCAATGAAAATTCAAAACTTGGGTTTGTCTTATAACTTAGCAAGGCAGTCTGAGAAGCAGATGGTTGTAACCTTTATATATCTTGATTACAAGAAACTGTGATGCATATGTCTGAGTTTTGAAATGGAATACAAATGCATCTGATGTCACTGTATGCAGAGCTGGGGAAGCTGAAACTGAGTTTAGTTCTTACTGTATATTCAATGCTTTTTGCAAAATTTTTTGTGTGCATCAGCTTTGTTATAATTAAATTCCCATATGTTGATTAAAGAAACAAACAAATTGTGTTTTATCGATGGGACTCAGCAGCAGGGATGGCACAGTGAATGTTCCAAGGCTGCAAACAGGAGTTCTGCCTTTTCCAGTTGCAAATCTGATTCAATTCAGACATTTTATTGATAATGACATTTCAGCAGAGCTCAGTTCCTGTGATAAGGCACAAATCTCACCCAGGCAAGTTCCATACCCCAGCAGGCCTGTGGACAGTGCTGTTCTCACATTTCTTTTACATTTCTAACCCAAGAGGAATGACAAATACGTAACTAAAGCAAGGTAAGATACTGAAATCACAGCAGAGCCTTCCTTTCTGTGTTCTATGCCTTCCTTTGTCTACCCTTCAGCTGAACTGATAAAATCATGTTGGTGCCATCCCAGCTGTATAATTACAGCTGCACAAAAAGAGCTGCTGTGGTCACAAACAGAGATTAGATTTTGTGTTTGAGGAGCAAGAGGCACCAAGGTATTTTTAATGTTACCATAAGGGATTTCTGNGTATTAAAGGGAAATTTTAGACCCCCTTTAGAACTTCCAAATAGTTAAAGTAGATTGCTTAAGTAAACTTTCATCTGAGTTCAGGTCTTCTGGATGACTTTATTAACTAAAGGCAACTCTGTTTTTTTACTGAGGTTACTTTAAGTGCTTGACATCCTTCACTTCTTTCAGGTTTGTTTTTTTTTTTTTCCATTTGGAGTGACATGAATTAACCTTAGAGCGTGCCTACAAATGAGTGAATNATTAACTGTATTTCAGGAACTGCTAGCTGAGAAATACTTTCTGGATTTTGAAAATTTTTGGCAGAAAGCTCAGGATTTGTATCTGTCTTGTGAAATCTTGGAACAGAACAGTCTTATTTATAGTAAACACTAACAGAACATTGGATATATAATGAACAATTATGCTACTTTGTGTAACAGAACTTTTCATACCACTTTCTCTCGTCAATGCATGCGTTTTGACAGTGAAACAGTGAGTATTTGGTGGTGTTTTTTGAAGTATTTTTGACACAGGCAAGGAGAAATTATGGCATAGATAATTATGCTAGACCATCTCAAACTAATCACTCAAGAGCTGTAAAAATGGTTTTGGTGGGGGAGTCCCAGTTCTTTAACCATTATGTGTTTCCTTGGCTGTGGAATATAGGAAATGAAAATGATTTTCAGCCTTATGTCATTTTTATCTGCATGAAAAAGCTGAATCATTCAATATGTTTAGTTAGTAGCAGCTAAATGTGATGCTCATAATCTCCTTCCTGTATCTGTGTTTGTCTGTGTGTGTGTGTAGGACTTCTAAACCTTGTAAAATTGTAAATGTATTTAAATGTAGTACATAACCTTAAAAGCTGTCCATCTTTATAATGTAGTAACTGATAAACTTTCCATTCCTCCTATTTACTCTTCTCTTTTCCTATAGTATGGATTTTACATGCTTTTGGTTTTCATTTAAACTGTTCCTACTTTTTGTTTAGTTTTTCCTCCCTCATCAGCCTGGTATCTTGGCTGTCTAGTTAAAAAAGAAAAGGGCTAAAAGAACTAAAATCGAAGAGGACCAGTTTCCTGTGGATTTATGTCCCTTGGTTAATAATTGAATTATAGAGGCCTTCTTTTATCTCTGAATATGCATATATTCTGGTGATGGTATGCTGGCTGCCACACTCGACAGCAGAATTGGGCTGATAAGATTGTTAGCACCCTGCATTGTTAATAAAAGGATCCTGGTCTCTCTTCTCTCCAGCAGCTGCCACTTTCAGAATTTATAAGAGTGTAACTATCTCTGAGATTTCCATCTCCTCAGTCACATTTAGTTGAAATCAGGCTACTTAGTTCAAAAATTACAAGGAGAGGACGCACAGACTGTATTATATTGTTGCTCAGTCTTGTTTCCATAGGAAACCAGGCTAAAAACAGCCTGAAAAAAGTCAGCTTTATCTTCTGCCAAAAAAAATCCCCTCCCAATTTGTATGCTGTATATCATAACATAGTTGAGGATACTCTGGAGAAATTACTTCAGGGTAAATTACTTTTATTGTATGCCTAATGACACATCACCTTCTGTTAGAAAGAAGCTTTTCACCTGACCAGGAGTAGGTAGGACCCAGCTGTAGAAATTTTGGGCCTTTTCTGCCCAAATATTTCCATGATGTCTCCCATGGATGAAGGCTGACATCTTGTTACATGCATCTGTGAGGAGAAGAAGTAGATGAATGAAGGGAGGACTACAGAGAGGTAAAAACATTGTTTCTTCCCTACCTGCTGTTGAAGGAACAGATAAGTCTTCTTCTGCCTGCACTCTGCCTCTGTTCAAAGCTCCATTTCTCTATAGGTGTGCAGGGAACATTATTAAACTAATTGGAAGTACATTATGCAAGAAATTGAAGGTACAACCTTACAGTTTTATACTGCAGCAAGAAGAAGCCTTGCGTGTAGAATTTAACTGATACATATGTCAAAACAAAAGAAGGAATATCTGGCTAATCATAAAAGAACTAGCAAAACCCAGCATCCCATAGAGATGCATGATTTGGGAAACAGAAACTTAAAAGTACAGTTTCACCTCAAAATAATATTATATATGAAACAGTGTTGAATTGTTTAATAACGTGACTTCAGACAATTACCAATGCTTTAAAGGTAAAAATGAAACTGGATTAAAAAGCAGTCAAAGTCTGTGTGCCAAGTGCAAATAAATCAATAAACTAGAATACCTTAACTTGAACAGTGCAAAATCTGAAGCATTTTGGCTTGTCAGGCTTGTTGAAAGCTTGTCTAAGCACTAGTTTTGTTCTTTATTTTTTTCTGGGAAAAACATCTTTTTTCTGGTCTGATAATGAATTACTGAGTCTTGGCGGCAAGTATTGGTCACTCAAGTCTCACAAAAATAACATACACTTTATGTCCAATACTTGTAACAGGCAAGCTATACAGAGACTGACAAATATGCACAGACTAAAGGCTTAGTCAGCTGAAAGCATCCCCATATTCTTAGAAATTCAAATAATGTTTGTTTATATAGTAATACATTTGGAAGAGTAAAGTTCTGAAAATGACCTAGTACACGTAAGCGAAAACTCTCATAAATTGAATGTGGCCGTAGATAATCCATCTAATTGGCATGAGGTGGTCTGAGTGCAGTGAGTTGTTTAAGGGTTAAGCATCGAGCCTCAAGTGAGTTACAGTCACCTCAGCTCCTTCTGTAGGCAGTGGAGAGAAGGGGACATCTCCAGGGTGTGGCTCATCCCCTGAGAAGTGTATGACTGGCATAAACGTGGGGAAAAGAGAAAAAGGTAATCTTATTCTGAAGATAAGGAGTATTTTAAAAATTTGTCACTAATCTTAAAGCATGTGTTTCACCTTCAGAGCAGGACTTGAGACACGTGGTGAGTTTTGTTGTGACATTTGCAGCACATTAAGATGTGTTTAGGCAGTGGCATAGGAGCTGTGTCAGGTGAGGGCTTTTTTTTCTACAGCATTTTGCAAATGGACCAAGGTTATGACAAGATGCATGTAGGATATATCTTTCTCTCCAGTTTTCTCAGAGATTGTTTGATTGGCTTGTTGAGTTCTGAAAAGCCTTTTTCTGTATTATTATTTAATCAGGCTTAGTACTAGCAAATATATTCAGTATCAGTTTCACCATCTGAGGAGCAGAGTCTGATTGCCGATTCCCACAGCAATGTGTCCGAGAGATGGTGTTATGACAGCCACCATTTTTATTTCATTGATTGAGGACAGTAATGAGGTCAAAATCATACATCTAAAACTGGTTCATTTAAGCTTCTAATGAGATGTGTGATATGAAAGCTTTTTCCATGTCTTACAGTATAGACACTGTGCAGTAGGAAAAATACAGATAAGCAAAACCTCTGAAAGAAGTGCATAATTTCTAAAGGCTATAGAAGTTGTAATGTTTGGAATTTTCTAGCCATTCTAGTAAATCTGTGGTTGGCTAAGTGTTGCTTTCTGGAGGCCAGGTGGTGGTCAGCCTGGTATGCCGTGACCTTCCTAGAGAGCATCCTGCAAGGGAAGACCTTTCCAGGGGCACTGGCAAACCTCTCTGGGCAACAGGTGGTTTCAGCAAGTGTGGCAGCCTCTCAGCTGCAAGTGATATCAGCTCTTTGTGAAATCAGCTCTCTGAGAAATCACCCTGGTGAACTTGGGGACAGAGAGATAGGAGCTTTGTATGGCAATTCCACAGAGGTAGCTTTACTGTCCAGCAACCCTGTGAAGGGGAGGCCAGGGACGGGAGCTCCCTGCTGAACTGGGCAGAAGTTGGGGTTTTTATGGGCAAAGCGAGGGTGGGACCAAAGGGGAAAGACCAGTGGGTTACAAAGAATCTGAACGGGCACCAAAGCATGGTGGGATCTCACCATGACCAGGGAGGACTGCTCTGTCCAAGGGGTATCTCTCCAGGAGGATGATTGAGAGATAAGGTTATCACAGCCCACTCAAGGAACATCCCTCCTAGGGAGAGGCCTGGTAAGCTTATCTGCCTCCACAGTGAAGGACTTGCAGTGAGGCTGCAATGCCACGTTGGCTTCCAGCCAGAAATTATTTGTTCATGGAATTTTTTGGAGCCCACTGGCTACACTCTGTATGGTCAGGGGTCTATTGTTTGGAGAGCTGGGAGATGCTGATCAGAAAGCAATGCTGTTTAGAGTTGCAGTCTAATTTAAGATGTGATTAAAGAGGTAGGAAATGCTCCTAGGAGGACAACTTAGGGCAGGAGGTTTCCAGTACCAGGGAAACAAAGCCATGAAAACTAGTGCTGTGCAGCAGTATCACATGCATATTTTTATTCATTTACTTAGCTCTGTGCCATTTTTAATTATTTTCCAAAGTTTACTGTGAAATTACAGGCCCTTACTTATTTGTATCCATTAAGAGACAAGTGTGTTCACCTACCAAATTAATATATATGTAATTTCTCAGGTGTATCACTCGTCTCTTATGGGATTGCATCCCCCTGGTGTGCAGTTTCTAATGGGCTGGTATGCCTGTTATTGATACTAAACTGAAATACATAAACTTTAGAACTGCAGATGTGTGTTACTGTCCTAAGCTTGTCTTGAAACAACCTTTCCTTGGTTTGGTATCTTGCTTTTTGTATTTGTAAGGTGTAAAACAGTCTGTAAAATTAATCGCAGATAAAAGAATTGCATTTCAGCTTGATTTTGTAGGTTAAAACCTGCATTTATTCATGCAGTGGAACAGCTACCCAGGAAGTTTGGTCTGCTGGTCCTAACATACTCATGGTTTCATTCATGTGTTCCAAATCCCATGAAGAACAAGAGCAGAAATTAGTTTTATTTAGTTGACAGTATTTTATCTCAACAATAAGAAGATACTAAAAGATCAGTATCTTTCTAGTCTTCATAGTCATAATAAGATTTATTAAAAGAAAACAACCCAAAACCAAAGCAAAACCAACCACCAAACCCACAGGCTTGAAATTTCTCCAAGTAACAACACTGTCAATGTCGCATCTGCCCATATTTGTTTATAAAATTATTTCATATGTTTTTAACCATAGCACTTTATTCTTCATTATCTTTTTTTCCTGTCACTCTTTTTCTCTGTCTTTTAGGGAGATCTCAATCTTCTTATCCAAAGTTTTTTCTATCAGTTCGACCTGACATTTTTCTTTCTCTGAATAACTCATCTTTATACTTATTTTTTTTTTAAATGTGTTTCAGGTAGATATTCTTGACACATGTTGTTTGCCTCTCAAATGCCAGTTGTAGTGTGGAGAACAAATTAAAAACCATTTAAATTCATGTTGATAAATGAAGGTCAACGACTGTTTCCCTCACCTGTTTTCTTTGGCTGATATACTGTAATGCAGAATGTATTAACTGTTTCAGCACTGGGTTTCAAAACAATTGCATTATGTTCCAATCCTAAACCCGCTTTGTGCATTTAAAAGAAATCCCATTGAATCAATGCCAAGTTGACTGTGTTTATATCTCAAAGAGGTCTTCTGAAAGACTGTCTTGCACTGTAGAGCCAGGCTGTCGCTTCTGCTTCTGTTACACATGCCTCACTGATGTTTGTGGGACCACAAATAGTAAGGCACTGGAAGGTTTCTGGCCTTAGACAGCACACCAGCCATTATTACAGGAGCCTTCTGTTTATTTCAGGCTCTTCCAGTGCTTTCTGTGTCCATGTTGCCAGCCTGACCTGCCACAGAGACCAAGCAGCAGTCATCCCCTCTCCTCAGGGGAGCCTGCAAAGAGGGAAAAACAGAAGGAAGCAGCCAGTACCATTGTGACAGAAAGCTAAAAGACCAAAAAAAAAAAGCCTGGAAGTTTAGATGGTGACATTCTTTCCCCACTGCCAATTTTTCTTTTTGAAAAGAAATTTGAAAATTTTAAGTTCATGTGCGTCTTTATCCTTGGCTCTCCATGGCTGGAAGAGGAGAGGCAAAGTTAGGACCATTTAGAACCAAGCTTTCTCCAGGCCTGAGAAGAGGCCCAGGATGATTATGGATGAAGGTGGATGTGTTGGGTGTGGATGTAGATAGCTTGAATGTTCCCAGGTGTAGAGCATCCACCACTACTCTGGGCAACCTGTTTGAGTCTTCACCATCTCGTTTTCAATTTTTTTTTTTCTTCTATCTAGTCTAAATCAACTCTCTTTTAATTTAAAACCATTGCTCCTTGTTCTGTTGTTACAGGTCCTACTAAAGTCCTGACTGACCACAGTGGCTTAGAACGAGGGCACATTCAGGCTCTGAGGGACTTCTTGGAGCATCTAGTTGTCAAATTCATTTTCATGGTGTGTGTCAGGAGAGAAATCTTCCAGAAGAGTTTGTGTTTTGTTCAGAGGCAGTATTTTTTTTTTCCTAGGGACCACAAAAAGCAGCTTTGTTGATGCATTTCAGTTTGCTGCTGCTCCAGAGTGTGAAGTGACAAGTTATCTGATGAGACAGGAGAAGAAATTCATAAAGCTATTGCATAGCAAATCTTTTCTGCCTCTCCCAGTCTGATTTCAGTCTGGAATGGAATATCTGAAAAACTGTTGCCTACTAAAACAACAAACCTCAACCACGTAATAGGTTAATTTTTTTTTTTTGTTGCAAATTGCCAAAATTTGAAATTCCTGAAAATAAGGAATGTCGTAGAAAATTTCAACCGCAGTACAAAGGCTGAAACTTCCCATCTCCATTAAATAGCTCCAAGAATTTGCTTTTAGCAGTGTCTCTAGAAATAATGAGAAAGAGCACAGAAGATTAATGACAGTGCCATTGTCAAAGTGCTGATTATAATTGGATACACATTTGAATAGCTTCACACTCTGATCAGATGTTCAGATTAGGATTATTATAGGTTTAGAGTTTTTGAATTTTACAAAGGTTTACCGTGGTAGTTAGTTGCTTTCTGTGACATATTTTTCGTAGGTTTACCAAGATTTAAGAGAGAGAAGTGAAACAAAACATGTTCTTCCTTTATGCAGACTGCTGTTATTTCATTTTCTGTTTATACACTTTATAAAGTGCCAGAGTAGTAGACCGATAAAAAACCCTTTTGTAGCTTACAAGTTAAAGACATTTGTAAAATTATTGCATGCCAAATCACTCTTAATAACAATGTGTACCAGTCGTAACAAGATTATTACAAGGCTTCTGTTAATGATTAGTCTACTTTCCAGCTCCTTTGAACTTGCTTTTAACATGTGGATATGCATGTATAAATTGGTATTAGTAAAATCTTTCTTGGTTTCTAAGAATTGCTGGAGAGAGAAGGAATAGAATAAGAGAGACAGGTGGCTCCAATATTGGCACGGTCTGTATTTGATAGTCACAAATCCTCCAGCACTGATCTGGGATATAATTTTTTAATGTATTCAGCATAATACAGGGTAGATGTTTTTTAATAAACATGGAAATGTTTTTCTCAGATGTTTCCTTGCAGAATTTTAATTTAGTTATTAGTAATTCCCTGAATCCTTTAGAAACCAGTATTTTCTAGCTACGATTAATCTCTACAACTCTATCTTCAGACTCCTGTTTTCCAAGGGGAGTTCAGAAACCCAGCAGAAAGTTTTAACAGCCCCATTGAAAACCTAGTACTATGCAATACAATTAATTTTTACCTATTCTCACCAAAATGGTACTTCATATGAAAAAGTATAGTAAACTGGTAATTCTTTAGTGAGAAGACACTATTTTTCTCATGCAAACCCACTTTTAAATGGAAATGCAGTCCTTCAAAGCATTTTTGTTTATAGTGTTTTGTGATTCAGAGGAATATAGGGAATGCATATGAAGAGCAAAGAGAATTTTAAACATTTGCTAAAAAACTGTATTACTGGATCTTACCTCCTGAAATAAGCATGTCCAGTATCCTACCAATGTAGGAAGATTTTGCAGATATACTGTTGTATATATAAATACACGATTTTATAAATGTACTGTCGTATTTTAAAAACGATGAGCATGTTCTTTTATCCTTTTTTACCCCATTGTTTTGGTTTAGGAAGGACCCTCCGAGCTACAAGCCTCTCCTCCCCCCAGCCTCCTATGGGAGACAAAAGGCAGAGATTATGGGCTGAGATAACAGCAATTTTCTGGAGGCAGCAATGAGATAAGAAAACAAACAGTAATAGCAACAGTATTATAACAAAAGTGCACAAGGAGAGGGTGATTTACATGCAAAAAATGCTCACCTAGCCTGAAATGAAAAACAGTGTTGGACAGGCCCTACATGATAATTGCAAGCCGTGCAGCCTCTTGTTGGAAGTGGGAGAGTCCCTTTCTCCTGCCCCTGCCCATGACACGAGATGCTATGCAATAATACAGACCCTTGGCTGTGCCCACACGGCTCCAGGCTCTGCCCCACTATGCCCCCTCACCCTGTCCTTGGCTGAAGTGAAGACACCCATTCAACCCATGTGGCTCTCAGGCAAAACTATTCCAAATAGAATGCGTTATCAAGGAGTACAGACTCTTCAGTTTGATTTCTGGTCCAGGCCTAGCTTTTATTTGGCCACCCTTTTTTTTGGTTGTTTTTTCTTGTTTTTTTTTTTTTCCTTTGGCTTCATACACATGTTGCCATCTCCTAATCTTCTGGGCTGGATTTCATAATGAGTCACCTAAGAGGTGAGCATCCTCTCTATAACAGTAGTTGAAGGGGAGAGAAAAAGATGGACATCTAGTACATGTGATTCACCCCCCTAAGATTTCAGTTTTAGTTCAGTATGAATCATGAGCTAAAGATACTCTCCACTAAATGCAGAGAAGTCCTTCATGACTGGCTGAGGCCAGACATCTTTTAGATGTCTGAACTGGATAAGTTATATGTGATGGTCTGTGATCACTTGTACACAAAGACTTTTTGTTGCTTCTGTTGGTCACAAAGAGAGTTCTCTTGTGCAAGAGCTCAATAGAAATACCTGTGTAATGTGTTCTGCCAATGAAAAAGTTATGCAAGAGCCAGAGCATCATTGCCTTTATTCTTGTGTCTCTATTCCCTCTTCACAAGGCCATGCAGCACCAGCAATGCTGGAATAAGTGTCAGTCTACTGAAAACATGATTACTGTCAGATTTTGAAATAGCACACTACTCCTCTAATAAAATAAATTTTTCTGTATATAGAGTTTCCCTCCAAAATTAGTCTTGGGATAAAGTGGTGGATTTAACCTAACATGACAGCCTGCAAAGGGATACATGGGAAGATGGAATACTGCTATCATTCTGAATAACTGAATTTAATACAAAGAATCTACATCTAGAACTCTTTGATGGTTTTCAGTTTTCAAAATTTTCAGTCCTAGTGATGCCTCATGTTGCAGAAACATTTATGAATTTTCCCTAATGCTTTATATATTATTACCAACCTAAAATATACTCTGTTAAACTTAAATAATTGTTACACTGTATAAAATAAAGTTTTAATGTAGGCCAATATTGAATAAGTTACTGAAATTTTTAACTTTTTTTAACTCTTGGAGAGCTCATTCTTGTCTATATGAGCCTGGCAGCTTGTTTAAACACTGCCAGATGATTAACTAACTTCCCAATTAAAATCAGCACTTGATAGTTAAATGGTGATACTAAATTGATAACCAGTTATGATATGAAATTGCAGCTTCTATACGTAGAACAGCCTTCAATGTACTTGATGATGACATTATAAAGTATTTCTGTTTTACAATTTGCTATATTAGAAGCAAGAATTTTTATCTCAATATTGAAGCGTCCGTTAGATATAGGAAGAATTTCATGTAGAATAATCTCCAACCATATTCTTCATGATATTTAAGGTGTGAAGTCTTCACAGACTTTATGACGTACAACCAAAAGATATTACAGAGGACAAAGTCGAAGTCAATGTTTTGTGTTGCAGATAAAAACTGTAAGTACTTTAAGATTTGAATAGAGAATATCATTCTTTTGGGCAATATTATCTATAGGTTATCTAATAGTTGTACACATATCAGCGAGTACATCTTAAATATCAGTTAGCCTTAGAGAAGCTCATGATAAGGTAGGTTTAGAAATCAGCACTTAACAAGGAACAACTTAGTTCTTACATAGCAACTAAAAATAAGTCCTATCTGTCTTGCAGTAAGAAGAAATAATGATGTGCTGGTGTTTCCCTTTAATCTGGAAAATTCTGTCATTCCCACATTAAAAGGGTCTCTTACCTATACTATTCTAATTTTCCACAAGTGTGCAAATACTTGAAGACAAGCACACAGTTAAATAATCTGTAGCTATGTTTCTTGAACCTTCTGTGCCTGGATGATGGCAGGGGATGAGGTCACCAAAGCGTCGTGACTATTGCCTGTCAAGCGAGCTGTGGGAAATCACTGTCTCTGTAACCACAGTCATCTGCACTTGTGAAGTACAATACACAACCTTAAACCAGGGCACTCAACCTTTCCAACTGGGCAGACAGTGCTTATTATAAGGCCCTAGTGACTTCCATCAAGATGTGCACATTGGGTGAACGTTAGTAGAAACTAGGACAGAAGAAGGCTGAAGAGCTGGAGATGTTCCAGTGGCCATAAAATATGGTAAATTTTTCACTACTCAGGTGTTTGCTTAAACCCCTTTGGAGCAGGTGGTGTCAGTTACAGCTTTTCTGTTCGACACCTGAGTAAAGTACTTTTTTCTGACTTCTCATCACTTTGCAGGTGCCAGCTTCTGCTGCCAGACATTTTTCTGTGGTGTCTTTTGCTGTTCACTCATAGAATATCCTGAGCTGGAAAGGACCCACAAGGATCATCAAGGTCCAACTCTGGGCCTTGCACAAGACCACCCCAGGGCTGAGTGGGTGGTATAGAATAGCAATGTAGCCACACCCACACCATTCTAGACTCTGCCCCTTCTTGGCATGTGCAAGGAAAACCTGGATAGGTCTTATATCATACCTGATTTGGGATTAATCTTGGTAAACCCAAAGGATTGCTCTTGTATTTCCAGTACTCGTCTGTACTGTTAGCTGTAATAACCTTATTCAAAAGTAGTATTCTTTCCTCATGTGTTTGTTCCTCTAGAACAATATCTATCAGAAAAAAAATTCTTTAAAGCATCCTTTGTACTTCAAATTATTGTCTTCAAATTCATTACAAGATGTGTAAAGTTATTCATTGCAAAATGAATCCTTTCATGGTTTCCTCTTTCTGATCCATTCTTTTTACATTTTTTGTATTTTCTTAGATTGTAGGTTTTGGGATGAAATAATGCAAACAGAAGTTATAAGTCAGAATGTCCTAATCATAAAATTATACTAAAAATTTTATTGTATATAAGGCATAGTGGAAGAAAGACCATGTTTTTATCTCTTAAGGAAAGGGCTGTTGATCTCTTGGCACCAGAGGCCAGTGTTTTCCTAAAGGCTCCTTTGTTTCATATGTGTACTTTTACAGTAATAAGTAAGTAAGTAAATAAATAAATAAAAAAATTAACTTTTGATAATATCATCAGCAAAAGCCAACATAAAATTTAAAATTTTAAATTTGTTGTTTTACGGTATACCATAATGAATTTAGTTTCAACAAATTACCATGATTGTTTTTACATAGGCATACCATGTTTGCTAAAATGTACTCTACTTACATGCTGCTCTGGATTTTCCTGGGATGTTTTTTCATAAATACTGCTATTTATAGAAATTTTATTAGTATATGGCTGTATTTTCATTTACACTTGATTTACTGCATTTACTCAAACTGACTAGGTACTTTAAACATGTAATTAAACAGTATCCTCTGCTGTGTGCAATTTAAGCAAAAAAAAAAGAAGGAATTATTTCCAATTTCAAACCTGATAATAAGTAGGTGTTATTGCTTTAAGTGATGTTATCTCTGAAAGGTGAACAAGCAAAATGCAAGTAAAATTCCAGTTTCAAGACTGAGGCCTTATATTTATATTTTTGTGATTCTTTCAATTTAATTATATCAAACCCAGGCTTTTCTTGGAGATTCTACTGATTTTCCAGGAATTTAGTTCACATTCTTTAAGAAGCAATTACTCTGAAATATTGACCCATTGCACTGACCCATCCCTTGCTGACCTTTTTACTTATTTTTACCTCAGACTCAATTTGACCTGAAAAACACAAAACAGATTTTATGTTGTGATTAAGAGGAAATGACATTGGGGGAGGCAGAGTATTGTATTACCTGAAGTGGTAGCAAGGTAAATAAATACACTGCTAATATCTCCCGTTAGCTTTCACCGTTTCATGATTTGTGTCTTATGGCTTCAAAGGAATAAAAAAAAAAAAGAAGGCACAAAAATTAACCCGTAGCAAGACCAATTAAAAAAGCCTGGAACTGCAAGTTTGGTTTGGTTACTTTTGTTGTGTAGTACAATAGCTGTAGTTGCTGGTTGCAGGTAATGCTCTTAGGCGGCAAACACTCATCTGCCAGCACCCTTGTTGGTTTGATGTCAGGCTAAGAACACAACTGTTACTTCCAGTAACTGGAGGGAGGTTAGAATTCATAATTTCAGTCCCTGTGAACTGTACAGAATGAATTTAACTTCTCAAATACCCCTTGTTTGGTTTGGTTACATGTAAATAAAATAAATACTGATTTTCTTGAATTGCTTAGAGCTGTTGCAGGTTTTCCTTTTTCCCCAACTGCAATGAAACACTCTTGTTGAAATGGACATTTGACTTGTGCATGGGATTTCAAGCCATCAAGCTAAACAAATGGTGTGCCAAAATGCAGGTCTGGGATGATGTCTTGGTGGCTGGTCCTTAAGGTTCATCTGGCTTTGGCTTGTAGAGGATACTGGAGCCCACTGGAGGGCTCACAGTGTACGAAGACACCCAGTTTTCCTGTCAAGTCTACAGCTTTCCTGTACTTCCCTGCAGGACCTGACTGAACTGGGAAAGAGCCCACTAGTATCTGGAATATAGGCATAGTGAGTACAAGTAGAGAGCTCTCAAATTGTTTTTAGGAGTACTATCACTACAAATTCCCAGTACTTCGGTGTGTGTACCAAGCCTCCATAGTACCCTTGTACAGATGGTGTTCCCTAAGGACCAGATTCTGCATGCCCTGGTGCATATGGCATTTTCTCTTGTCAGGAGCACTTCAGTTTTCTGCTCTGCCTCCTAGTGCATGATTGAAAATTCAGTAAAGACTTGATTCAGCTTCAGAACAAAAATCTGAGTGTGAACCAGAGGTCCAGGCTTCTCGCATGGACAGCACAGTCTTTAGCAAACCAGTCAGCATGGCCAGGAGCAGTAACTGGGCCACAGTGAAGTTAACATGCTGAATATGATTCAGGAGGCTGCAGTGGTCCCATTTGAGATGCCCTGATGGTTTACAGATGCTAGTTCAGCAGGTTACATGTGTCCTGCCTGCCTCAGCCTCATTGGAGGGGTTTGGATTGCTATAAAACCTCTGAACAAAACTCCTGAGGAGGCAGGTAAAGTAATTGCCTTTGGTCAGCTGAGTAACTCCTAGGGTTGGGTTACAAATTTCTAGACATTATGACTTGTAGAGTATCTATCTCAGTATGCATACAGTTTTTAACTAAAGCTAAATTTCTTATAATTTATTCCTATCCCCCTACTGCTTTCCACCAAGAATAAATTATACACATGTTTAATTTACAAGTATGTTTGGTATAATTCAGTCTTTGTATATTATCAGAGCAAGAATTGCTGCTGGTACAGTGGGAGGACTGAAGCTCCTCATCCCAACTATTCTGGGCTGTCTTCCCCACAACTAGGATGAAGATTAGGAGTTCTTTGGAGAAGACTTCCTATTTCATTCATGATGGCTGTGTGCTAAACAAGTGGAGTGGGCTCATCAGGACTGACAATACCCTAATACCTTTTTGAAGGTATTGCATTGTATTTCAATATAGTTTAGCAAGCTTGACAAAGAAAGAGCATCTTTTGTAGCCAGCAAAGCCCTATATATCCTTTGAATAACATTATTTTGAAGCCAATATTACCAGAACTATTCAAAGTCATCCATAACTTTCTGCTTCTATCTGAAAATTGAAATATGAGTGTTTGGAAAATCCATAAATGTTGATAAGTATCTAAACCTTGATACATATGTAGCATCTCATGTGGAAAGGCACTTCAAATATCAAAGTGAGACATAAAGAGCCACGGTTGTTTGTTACGATTTATACTAATGATACTCTTTTCATTTTTAATGCTTGTTCTTTACAAGTGCCTGCTGTGTACTTACAAGGAAACAAAAACTTATCTTAAGTGTCTTCCAAGCAATTTCCACTTGAGGAAGAAAAGGATTTCTAAGCCCTGAAAAAAGCATTTGGAAGCACATGAATGAAGAACTAGAATAAAGTCAGGATAATCCTCTGTCCTTTCTTATGCAGCAGGTCAGATTAGAGGATCACTGAGATCTTTGTGGCTTTATAATCTATGATTAACATATTAATTTTTAACTGTGTGCTTTGGATCAGTTCTTTGCAACGATGCCTATAAGCATGTCTTTATTTGGGGAAGGTGGAACCAAAGCAAGGGGTTAAAATTAGGCAGATGTTGAAGTGCTTTGCAGACTTGTGCTTGACTCCTGATGTGCTGAACTCTCTGTCTTTTAGAATATTTGCACTGAAGTATATATTTTTTTTTGAGTCGTGGTCTTCATACCTT
>VZTN01028550.1:0-29835 GCA_013400515.1 Erpornis zantholeuca
TCGCTCGCATGCCGTCTGCCCGCCCTGCCCGCCCGTGCCACCGCGGGCAGCACAGAGCCCGCCGCCGAGAGGGCAGGGGAGGCCCCTGGGAGGTGTAGTGCCGCCCTCCGCGCGGAGAGGGCGGGGGGGCGGCGCGAGAACTACGAAACCCATGGTGCATTGCGAGAGAGGCGGGGCGGGGGGGCTAAGCAGGATGGGNCTAAGCAGTATGGTTGGCTCGAGTTGGCTCGCACCAGGCTGCGAGTGATCAAATAGAATGTGACCTCTACTGAAGCCCAATCTTTCGTACAGTTCCTCGTTAGTATAGTGGTTAGTATCCCCGCCTGT
This sequence comes from Erpornis zantholeuca, assembly GCA_013400515.1. Taxonomy (NCBI): domain Eukaryota; kingdom Metazoa; phylum Chordata; class Aves; order Passeriformes; family Timaliidae; genus Erpornis; species Erpornis zantholeuca. The sequence continues at coordinate 328 of VZTN01028550.1, forward strand.
CACGCGGGAGTCCGGGGTTCGATTCCCCGACGGGGAGGTACGTGAATTTTTTTTCCTGCTACTTCCTTCTACCCGCCAGGCAAAATAAATTTTTTGTGAAATTAAAGCTGTTCCTAGACAGCCGTAGGAAAACCTTTGCGACTCTGAAACAGGAAGAACAGAGTAAAACCCATCCGAGTGTGGCTGCCTACCTGATCCACGTAGCTGCAGAGTCTCACAAGATCAGCTGTAGAACTGAGAGCAAGGAAAGTATTTTCATATTTTAATGGTCCAAACAGCTGAGCAAAGGGGTTAAACCTTTCAAAAACATTCACCCTTTTTCTTAAACCAAGATGGAAAAATCCTAACCCAGCCTCACCTGAGTTACAAGCAATGGGAAGGAGGACAGGTCAAAGAGGCACAGCAGAAGAGGGAGGTGGAAGGCCAGAGGCCATGTCCCGGTTTACAGTAACACAGCCTGACATTTTTGTTCTCGAAGGGAGATCTTTGGTGATTGCAAAGCCCCAAGGCTTCACTGGATCCTGGCCGGAGCCTGTATGTGCACTACCAAAGGGTAGCTTACAGGACAGCTGTGAGACTCCAGCATCCATGCTTACCTTTACTTAGTATCACTGAAAATGCTTTTTTAAGCACGCCCTCTCTTTTAATCCTTTTGCCACAAATTTATTTATTTATTTATTGCACAGTTCAGCATGAAGATACTAAAAGAGATCTCCTTCTGTCTGTGGGAGGTCAGCAGATGCTGAGCAGTAAATATGATTTCCCAAATTTCTCTTTTTCCAAGTCAGGAAATAGCTCCATGGCCAATTGCACATAAAAGGAGTGAGGAATTAGGACCTGAGGCAAAAGGCCAAGACACCCAGCTGTGAGGGGTGTGGGGTGCATGTGCCTGGTGTTCAGAGCAGGAGGCTGGTGAGTCCTGCTCTGGCTCTGGCTTTGTTCAGTCAGACAGCTTCAGCAAAACTAATATGATGCTCTGAGCGGCACACTGAAAGCAAATTGTTCTGTACCATGGGCGACTTTGCATCAGCCACACAAACAGCAGCAAGCACTCAAGTGAGGATACACACAAGAAAAATTTTCTATGTAATAAGAGCTAAGAAGGAACTCGACAGCAAAGTTTGGCGACAAAGGGCAATTACTCTTTAAACAACATTGCTGGAAAGCACAGACATGTAATGGCAAATACAGAATCTAAGCCCTGTCACCCTTAGAAATTGTTTCCTGAAGCAGCACAGCTTCAGCTCAAGTGTGCACAGCCACAGGAGCAGCACACCCGGAGCGGGGAGCTGAGGGCACAGGAGGAATGCTAGGCTCAATGTAGATGTACTGTGCGAGACCAAGCTGGGCTTTCTGTGGGCTCACCAGCCGATTGCAAAGCCCATGGGCCTCTCAAGAGCATCCCACTGCTCCAGCTGCCCCATCTGGATGTGAATCTGAGAGGGCCAGGTGAGAGGCACATGAAGAAGAGGGGGCAATGCAACAAGCGCCATCCACAGTGACACCCTGGAGCTTTGTATAAACTGGCTAGACTAGAGACACAAGCCCAGACAGACTAGGTAAGGACAGGCAAGGAGTTTCAATAGGTCTATTGCTGTATTATAGAAGGAAGAAAAAATAACCATAAAGTTTTTCCTTTCGTGATTTCTGAATTTCCTGCCACGCTCGCTTCCCCTTCTCAAAATTCACATATATATGTCATCAGAAATTCAAGGGAACTTATTTTGTTTAGTAGGCAGTTTATTTCAAAACAGAGGTCAGACCATAAAATAAGAGCCATTTAGTAGTTCATGTGTGTTGGCATCCAGTCAGGCAATTTCAGCTGCCATAAAACAATAAGGGATTAGAAAAGCAATTAATTCAAAACAGAACTCTGCTGACAGTGTTTTTAGTCATAAAAAAAGAGTCTTGTAAGCAATTTCATACCTGCTTAGTCGTGGTTCTTGTTTTCAGACTTAGCTTTCACAGCTCACAAGCCACTACCCAAGAGGCAAAGTTTTGCTGTAAACATACATTGTCTAAAGTCCCAGAAAAGTCATTCTCATTCATGCATGGGCAAAGGTGAAAGGAAGAGGAACAAGGAGCTCAGGGTATTGAGCAGGGTTTTACAAGGTCAGCCTCTCTCCACCTGCAGGGTACTTTGTTCTCACCTGAGTCATCCAGGTCAGCTCAACCTCTTTCCCTTCTCCTGTGCTACCAAATCCTTCCCACACACCCCCATGGTGCTGTCGCTCCCCAGCTGGCACTGTGGAACCAGGACAGCTGGAATGCCAGCAAGCCCAGACACAGCTCTCCACATATTTCAGACCTTCCTGAGAATTCTAGTGCAGTTCAGGATGGCTTCCTCACAGGCAAAGTCCTCAGGAGGCACAAGGTGAGGGATCACTTGGCTTGAAGACTTCCGCAGTTGTTTGCAGAAAGGAAATTTGAATGAATGAAAATCATGAATGAATGAATGAATTCTGGAGGAGCAAACAATTCAGTACTGATAGTAGAAATCTTGCCCAGATTTCTTCTTCAAATGTCTTTTTAATTTTCCACACACAGTTTTAACCTTCCTCTTCTTTGATGCTTCTAGTCCTCCCTCTTGGCTTGCCATCATCTGTGTGTTTTATTATCCCCAATTTATCAAAAGCTCACGGAAAGCCAGTATTATGGCTGGTTTGTGGCCAAACCAGCAAGACAAGAGCAGGTTGGAGAGTAAATGACCAGTTCCAGTCTTGCTGAATTCATGGGCTGGTAGTGAAGCAGCACTGAGGGGAGGTGTGGGCTGGAGTGCCAGCATAAGCATGTCAATGGCATCTCGCTAAAGCATCTGTTTTAAGTGTGTTCAAGCCCTGGGGACTGTGTAATTTCAAGTATTCTGTCCTCTGAGTGTTGTATTCGTATGTGTATTTAACTAAGTGCTTTCTACGTACACTTAATTCTGCAAAACATTTAAATAAACTTTTAAGGATATTTTTGAAAAGCTAAATATTATTTGAAATATTAAAAGCCACTTTTTGTAATTAGTAATGATGAAACACAAACTTAGAAAAACGGAATATCTTGGAAGTTTTGTATTGGTGATTACTCTAAGGACAAGGAAAAGGAGATAGAACCCCTTCTCAAACTTAATAACTTGTGTTAATTGCATATCACTTGGAAGTAAACTAATCAACGAATAGGGAAATCAGGTAGAGCAGATTAGAAAATGTCACTAGAAATGCTCATTAAGGGGTAATAGCAGGAACAGACAATGACAAATTTTTCACAAACTTTCTTGCGGGTCAGGACATCCAATGTAAACACAATGAACTGACAATTTGGGAGGATATGAGCCCTTTACTCCACCTTGATTCTTCACTGAGAATTTCCAATGTCTTTACACAGGTCTGGGCAGTCAGGTGCTGCATGTTCCTGCAGCTCCACTTGGGTCACTGGAAAAACACTAATATAACCCAGACAGGATGCTAACCTACCTGTCAATTAAAAAATACCCAGGCCACAATCGGGCATTTGACCCCAATACATGCTGTGGTTTTATGGCTCCTCCAGATCAGCCTGGCATATGTCCACATTGGCTTATAAGAAAGGTAAATTAGATGTCCTCTTTTTCTCCAGTATCTCTTAATATCTTGAGCACTTAATACGTGAGCGCGATGATGCACAAGGAACTGTTCCACTTTGTACATGAATGACCATTAATGGATCCAGTTTCCAGGAACATATAGATGGAAAATATTTTAAAGCATTATTTTAGTAGTAGTTTATTCTCCATTTATGTATTTTTTTACAATGCTTTAGAATGCCTATTCTATTTCTTTTATTTTTTCTGAGGAAGACAGTTCCTCAGTGCTGTCTTGTCTGTAGAAGCGAACAAACACCTCATACAGTTCTGTCTCTACCTGTCAATGGTCTGTTAAATACATTTTTCATGTTGCTAGACATACACACAGGTTACACCACTAGAAACATTAGCCCCAGCTTTTAGGTTATGCCTTTTAGGATATGTTTATTCTACTACAGAGACCAGATGTTCAGATTCACTCATATTATTTCAAAAGGAAAGCATCCAAAAATCAAAATACACATTTGATAATGCTAACCTACAACTTTGGGATACACTATTAAGCAACTAACTTGAAAATTGCTACTTGAACTGACTATATTTATATTTCTACACAGTTATGGCACAATTCCTTTTTACCACTTCAAGGTGTGCAGTGTGTTTTCTTCTCCAGAGGATGTTAATTAACAGTACATAGAGGTCTGCCGATCTCAGGATGTCATCATGACTGGCTCAAGTAAGGATAATTTCTGCCCAAACCCAAAAATCTAGGTGATGCACAGTTAACTCCTCTTCTAATTTCTAAATGCTAAATGTCTATTTCACCATTTTGCCTATTCAGGATTTTTTCCTTCATTTTGTGTTTTGAAATACCACAGATGACAACACTTCCTCTTTCTGGTCATGTTACTTGCATGTAGCAGCAGTGGGTTACAACATCCTTCTCCATCCGAAAACCCTAGTGCATACAAAATTTATTATACAGACAGCATTGTGGTATTTGAAGAAATCATCTATGTTTTACATATATCTATAGCTATTACTAGCTTCACAATCTTCTCAGTCATCAATTTTAAAAACTTCTGCTTCTGGGTGATTGGGTCCTTTCTGTTCCATGAGGTAGCAAACAAACAAGCTCATACTAAATTTTAAGCATCCAAGAACTAACATTGAAAGAAAGGCCATGGTATATATATTTCACACAAAGCATGCTCACTTGTATAGGTTGCAGATGCTCATTTTCATGCAGAATAAACTCAATGATCACAAAATGGATGTTTTTTGTGTCGTTTAATATCTAAAGCTTTCCAAGATGAGATTTCATGCTTGTTTATTTAGGATTCAGCTTTGAGAGACCTTTTCTCTGGAGATCAATACAAACTGGCCTCTGGATAAACTTGAGATATTGTTTCAGAGTTAGGAGTGTTGAAAGATTCTAATTGTTGATAATTTTATTAGTAATTTTGCTAGTAGCTGGTACTGTGCTGTGTTTTGTCTTTAGTATGAGAAGAATATTGATAACACACCGATGTTTTGGTTGTTGCTAGGTAATGTTTATCCTAAGTGTAGGACTTTTTTGTTTCCCATGCTCTGCCAGTGAGCAGGTGTACCACAAGTGTAAACCACAAGATAAGGAGGCTACACCTCTCAGCAGAAGCCACAACTTGACAACATAAGAGCAGTGAATGGCCTGCCTGCACGGACACAGAGAAAAAATCCAATAAGGTGTTAGAAGACACCAAACCAAAAATCACCGTTGGACCAAGAAAGGCACGTGATGAGCATGGGGGCGGGGGTGATGTCTCCAAAGGCATCCAGCTCAAGCTGATCTGCTGTTCTACCACTCTGTTAAATTGTTTATTTTTATAAATTCTGATGGCTGACACTCTGCTACAAGAAATCTTGGGTCCAGGCTAAAGGAGGAAGAAGTGTACCTGAGAGTGGGGGAATGTGTGAATGAGTTGAAAGGGTGACCCATTGCTCATGGAGCTGCTCACTGTGATGGGACTCCCATCCCAGGAGTTACAGTCTCAGGTGGTGTGTGCAGCTCCTGGAATGGTGTGAGAGTGCTTGGGCAGAGGCTCCTTGTTTAACAGGAGTGCTGTGGAATTGCACCTATGTCTGCTGCTGACTTTCACCAACAGATGCACAGATCCACCACCTCCTTCTTCTGCACCAGGCCATACCAAATCTGGTCACTGACATGCAGCAATTGGGCTGCTTTTGAGCTCACTGTCAGGCCTACTTCTGTAGATCAGTAGCTTGGACTTCCCTTAACTAGCCTTGATTTTTTTTTGCACTTAGATTGGCTTCTTGGAATCTTTTTTGATTCTTCAGGTAAATGGTGCAAGTAATTATCTGGATATTTGTTCCTCATATCCATATTCAGAGTAGGAAGGAAAGCCAGAGCAAAAGCACATGCAGAAACAAAATAATTGTGCAGAACAAATACTTTATTACTCAAATATGTAATCAAAAAGCAGAAGTCTTATACATTTCAATTAAAGATGTCTTTATTCAAGAGTGGGAACACAGAAGAAATATTTATTAAAAAGCAAAAGCTTCTATTACAATTTTTTAAGAAAAGTTCAGTCATGTGCTTTCCTCTTTTCAGTTAGGGCAATAGTATCCCTGTAACTTTTGAGGTTGCAGGGTCATTGCTGGTTTCTTCTGCCTGGTTTACTACAGTAACACCACCGGCAGCTTTCTGCTGTTGATGCAGCACCAACATTGCAATTTTCCATTGCAAAAATGGAAATTTTTGCAAACCATTTGATATTACATTTCTGTCCCTTCTTATGCATAGACTTGGAGTGTGGCCTGAAGACTACTCATTAGAGCAATGTTTATACTACCACACAGCCTTATGTGATGTTGTCAGTCTCTCCAAATTTCAAAAGCTCTGTGTTGGATGCATAAGAATCTCATATTTTTAAGCCTGAATTTCCCTCTTCTAGGGACGGACCTTTCTTCTAGGTTTTGCCTGGCAACAGCATTGGCCTCAATTTGTAGAGTTCAAGCTGAAAAAATGGAGTTGTTCTACGGCAATACTTTAAAAATTCTGCTTTTTCACAATAAACAATGAAAGAAGTTTAATCAAACAATACTATAGAGGAGAAGAAAGAAAAAAGAGAAAAAGGAAGCAAAAGAATTATCGAAAGAGTCAAAGACAAATACTTTCTCCAAAATCACTGAATGATAATGTGATTCTTTATCACTCCTCACTGAAGGGCTGTAAGGGTGTGAACAGAAACTGGTTGTTCACAGTTTGTTGTCCCTATTTCTCAAATAAAGGCAAGCCTTTCCTTATCCTCACTTCAGTTACTGGTCAATAAGTACCAGTGTTAACTCTGCATGATAACCTGCTCCCTGCAATGCTCTTTGTTAGTTGTCTCTGCTTTTCCTGTGCTCGGGCTATCTCAGCTCCTTTGCAGAAATATCCACAAAGCCCACAGTGTTCTGGCCACAAAGCGAAGTCTCCCTAAATAGATGTACTAGCAGACTTCCCCCTTTGTCTGTATGTGGATGCCCCAAGTCTGAGAACAACTGGAGACTCACCACAGGCACAGCCAGCCTTTCAGAACACAGGAAGTAATTTCCATACTTCTTGCATATCTGTTTTTTGCCATGGATATTTCATTTCTGCCATGGAAGGCAGAAGTGTCTTCCTACCTCTCCCACAATTTATTGCATAACATGGAACATAATACAGAAACTGATTAAATATGCTGTTCAGGTGGAAGTCTCTCCCTTAAAAACCTATCTATCAAGGTTTCCACATGTGTGGTGCTCTCAGTGGAGGCACTGATTTCCTCCTCAGCTACGTGACATTGCTACAGCTCGATGTCCGCAGCCCTGCCCCTGCTGTGCACAGAGAGCTGCAGACCTGAGAAGCAGGACCTTCTTGGGAAAGGCCTCATGCTGGGGTTCTTGGGGGTGCCAAATTAAATACTGAGGGACAGGATTTGCTGTTTGAGTCTGATTTGTTATTCAGGTAAGCATCAATCTCAGTGAACAATAAACGATCCATTACAGAAAATCCCCAGATGTCTCTCTAACACAACAGATACAACTTTCTGGACTAATAGGAAACTGACACATATACTGTTTTTACTTATTGAACTATCACTTTAACCTTATTCTACTGCAACACAGTAATTCTTAAGCAATGTCTTACCCTGTACTTTTTCACATACTTCTTATTAACCCATAACTTATTCTAAAAAATCCCACTTCTATTTCTATTTTTAAACTATTCACTATCTCACTCAATATGATTTCTTACCTACTTAAAACAACTTTTATCCTTACCTTACAAAACTATAATTTTTGTAACTAAACTTGTAAACTAAAAGCCTATATACAGTCTGTATATACTTGTTATTTCATCAATCCAAGCTCCACCCAGGGCCTCAGGTTAAACTCCCTAGATTCTGTGGAAGTTTCTACTTTACCATTTCCTACCACCTCACACCAAGAGGAAAGGGGTCCTGTGCAGGTTTTGTTCAGGGCCATGAACTGCAGACCTTTCCACTTCTCCCCCTTGGTTTCTCTGCTGAAATAGGTGGGGGATATCCCCAGCTCAAGGGAATGCATCCCTTGAGGGATGCATCCTTACTCCGTGAGTCTGACTGAGTTCAGATAACTAGGGGTGGACTAAGGTGCTTTTTCACTTTACTCATCACATGACCTGAAGGAAAATCTTTGCTGAGTTGTCCAAGGACATCTTCAGCAGAGAGAAAGGTTCGAGAAAGCTCAGGAGGCCAGAGCCGAAACCTCTGAATGATCAAGAATTGCACTCAGATCCTCAGGACCATCAGTCCTCCAGGCATGGCAAGAAATACTTCTTGTAACTACTGGGACTCCTCAGAGTAGTGGGATCTTCTCATCCTGAATGCACACCAGGGTGCTTGGGCAAACACTGCACAGTCTGGACTTAGGAAATAGCATAGATGGCTCTCTTCAGCAGAAGCTGGAGTAATTTTGGCTCAAATAATCTCATTAAGGAGTAATAATAAGTCTGAAAGACTTTGTCAGAAGACATGTTCAAATACATTTATTTTGCAAGAGCCTGACCTCTGTAGGTTTCTGCTTGAAGTCCCAGGGAGCCCATTTAGCTGTCTGGGATCTGGTTTCAGGCATTCCAGGGTGGTCAAGGGGCTGCATCCCCTTTGTAGTTCTGGGAATTAGAATTTGCTAGGACTAGTGGTAAGACCTTCCTTCAGCCATGCTCTCTGTGAGCCAGGAAAGCAAACAGTCAGCAATGAAGGGTTTGTGATTTTGTGAGGAATAAAGCACCCCAGCTTCCCGGACTGACAGCTTTCACCATCTTGCCCCCCATTAGCCAGGGCTGAGCTGTAAGGAGCAATGCTGATGGGATAACTGATAACCCAGCCACTCTCCAAGGAGCCCATGCACCCACTGAACCTTGGCCATCCCCACTGAGATGGTTCTCAGAAGCAGTGCAGACAGACCACATGTGGTCTGGTGCAGGTAAAGCAGCTTAAATCTTCCCAACATCCCTTCTCTCCTGCTTTAAACAAAGTGCAGCATAAAGCCTTCTCAACATCATCCCACTCACAGAATATAAAATGCACCATTTCTACCAGGAATTGATAGATTTCTCTTTTCAGTTGTGGGGTATTTATTTTTTTTAACTTTTGCTTCCTGACTGATTGTCCTCATTAGCTTACCAGCATCTCCTGGCAGGGTAAATTTTACATTAGTGTATGGGCTGCCAGAAGGAGGCTAAAAGTGTGCCAAGCACCTCAAAGAAATGAACAAACAAGTGAGCAGAGACATGCTGGGCAATCTCTCTTTCCATTAGGGCAGGAACAAGGAAGGGAAAGGAAAGGAAAGGAAAGGAAAGGAAAGGAAAGGAAAGGAAAGGAAAGGAAAGGAAAGGAAAGGAAAGGAAAGGAAAGGAAAGGAAAGGAAAGGAAATCCTGCATATGACCTTTCACACTGCACAGCCTCTCTCCCAAAATTTATGAGAAGTAAGCAGCTACACCCACTTTTGGCTTCAGCTTGTATTTAATGTATAACTGCACCCCATTCCTATTCGCAGCTGGCAGTAAACCTCAAATCATGGAGTGAATCCCCATGCACACGAAGAGGTGCTGGAAGTTTAGTCATCCTTTGAGGACTTGTGCCCACTGACAGGTGATATTTTCCAGCCATCAGTCCAGCTCATTGGAAGTGCAGTGCTTGCCCTTCTTCCACTGCCAGTATCCAGCAGGATTCCCTCCTCCCCTCAATTTTTCTCTACTTGATCTCTGTAGTAACCTTGAGTGTCTGAGACAGTCCAATGAGGGAAGTATTCATCCAGTCCTGCTTTTAAATAAATACTTCCCACCAAACCTTAAAAAGGAGAAAGCAATATTGCCAGACAAATACACAAAATTATGCAAGAGGCTGAGCTGAATGTATTTACTTTTGTTGCTAAAATATGTAGCTGGATAATAGCCACAGCAAGGTTCAAGCCAAGTATTATGAAACAGGTTTTATATTTCTGTGAAGACTTTGATTAAAACTCAGGGAATGTATTTTTAAACATTTTTTAAAATTGATGTCTATAAAATCACAAGTGGTCTAGGGGAGATGAACTGGGAATGATTATTTATTGTTCCTCATAAAAGGAGAACTAGGAGGCAAGCAATGAAATTTTTGGCAAGCAGGTATGAAAAAGAAAGCAGTTTTTCATGCAGTTGAGTTAAATGCAGCCATTTAAACTATGAAACTCATTGTCACAGGATGTTGTGGACACTGGGAACAATAAACAGATTCAAAAGAGTTAAACAGTTGTGAAGACCAGATCTAACAGTGCTTTAAAACACTTCTGAGTGGATGCAGCTTACAGCTCCTGAAATCTATAAAGTGCAGGTTTCCATAACCTGGGAGATTATAACAGGGGTAAAAAATCGCTCTGTACTTCATCTTATGCTGTTCTCCTTAAACAGGATGAAGGTACTGAGTGAGGTGAGCCCTTGGTTCAGCCTGCTTCTGGACCCTCTTAATCAATTGTATTCCTAATTAGACATATCATTTTTGTCCCTGGCAAGCCATATATCCCACTGGGAAGTGTAGTGTCTGACTGGAAGGATACAGGTCTGCTCAGTACAGATCTTGTCTCAGACACAGGCTGGGATTTCAGAGAACATCTTGCTCATCTGGGCTCTGCCACAGGCTCTTTGCATGACTCATTTCCAAAGTTTTGCTAAATGAGAGTAGTTTCCCCTTCATCTCGCTTGTGATTTTGACTACAAAGCTTTGTGGGGAAGGCATATGGTTGCAGGGCCTAGCATCACAGGGGCCCTGCAACCTCTTTGGATACAACTTAATCAAGGAGCAAGATAACACAGAAAGGAAAAAAAACCCTCTAGCTTTCTTCCCTGATGGGAGAAAGGTGAAAGGTAGGAAGAGAAGATTATTACCATGGGGCCCTCACACTTGGCTCCGTTGGTGCTACTCTCCCAATAGTACAGAAGAGGTTGTCACATCCAAGAAATGCGTCTGAACAGTCTCCTGCCAAAATGAGCTTGGCGGCAGCAGTCAGCGTGACAGAGCGCTCACCTATCAGCAAAAATTACAAACAGTGTCAGTTTCACATTGTGACTCATGTTCTCTCCTTCAGTTACTCCTTTATGTTGCTAAGGAAGTATCAGGTAGAAGAGGAATATTGAACCTTGAATTTCAAATAAATTCTTGGTTTCTTTGAAGTTATTGAATTAATTGGCAAGATGTTGCTGGTTGCAGTCTGGCAACTCATGCCCTGACCTGGCCACCGTGCTCAGAGGCGCTCCCACTCTTGAAGGAGTGGAGTCACGCAGCAGCACCAGGAGCCAACAGCTTACTGTCTTTGCTTGAGGATTTGCTTGGAAGCCAAGCTTGCACAGACCTAAACTGGTTGAACTAGACATTTCAGCCATTGTTAGCAGTTCATTATGAAAACTTCTGCGTAAAGAGTTGTTTAATTCCATGAAAACTTGAGAGAGGTTTGCTGGCCATCCCAGTAATTGTGACCAGTTAACAAATAATTTTGGTATTTCCAAAATCTGTCTTGCCAAGAAGATGACACGTGTATGTCTCAGGAGAAGTGTTGTACCAGTGTTCCATCCCCTGTTGTACAATCTCTTCTTGCGGGGAAGGTGTAGAGCATTACAATACATGAGGCAGAGAGGAAAGAACACACTTCCAGCCGTTTTCCTCATGAAACACAATTAGCCATGTTAGTCCCACTGCCACTTTGGCTGCTGCGAACCCACGGGTAGACTCTTGGTCTGTCAGACAAGCATGGATGATGTGAAGCCGAGATGCACCACGTGCAGGTGAGTGGCAAAGGCTCAGACCCAGCTCATTCCAGCCAAACAAGTCCCAGGCAAGGGAAGTGAGGCATTCTGAAGGCCAGGTGGGAGCCTTGCTTTGCAGTGTTGAGGCTGAACCTACACAGAAGTTGAACCTCAATAATAAGAGCCTAAAACCAAACTGTTCCAGCAATGCCAGGGACTTTCAGGATCTGCTCAATCTCATCCAGTGCCACTCTTGCTGTCTGCAGTAGGTCTGCTCCTTAGCCAGGAAAATCCTTTTGTAGGAGTAGAGGAACCCTTAAGAGAGAAAAACTGCATCTGTCATACTAGATGTGAGTTTCTAGTTTACCGCCTCAGAAATCTGCTGCTGTGAAGTGGTGACATCTAATGGTCGTGACACAATGTAAGACAAGGACACAGCAGGGGTGCAAATAAGAACTGTGTCACTCTTCATGGATAGGAAGTCAATGTTAGGATACTTTATGCAACGAACACCCCCAACTGGGCAGAACTTTGATGCAGTATCTCCTTTTCAGCCTTGAATACATTACACCCCATTCAGGGTAATGTATTTTTAAGATCTGCTCATAGAGACTTCATTTCTAGTTCTGCTGTTTTACTATCATTTCCCTTCCTGTTATCCTCTGTTCTGCTAACCCTTTTTATTAAATCCTGCAATTTGTAGCTTGTCTCAGAGCAGCTTGTTCAGATTAGACTTGCCTAGGGGCTAGTTTAAATTGCTCACATGACTTCTCATACGAAACATTGCACACATGTTAAATTCATGAGCCAAAGGAGGCTTGTGTGTGAAGCTCTTTGCATTTCCCTTTGCCCTTTCCAGGTGCCATTTTCCTCATTTTTCATGCCTTTCCCATATTCCCCTTTGCCATCCCTCCCTGCCCTTCTGTGCCTTTGCATGGAAAAAAAAGAGAATCTCATCTTTGCTCAAAGAGATAGATCACTCCAGTCTGACTATTTAAATATTCAGGGCTGGAATCTGTCCCTATCAAATCCATTTGCAGGTAATTGTAATACAATATGCAACCATACCTGAAAAGAGGAAAGAGAGCAAAGGGAACCATCCACATACCCAGTGCATTAATAAAAGAAGGAGGCATTTTCACCTCTGGTTCAAGAAATGTAGTCCAGAAGAAATCCCCATCCATCCCACAAGAGATTGTCAACTGTGAGGTGCAAGACTGCAGGCTGCTTGTCCTCTGTCTGCACCTCTTTTCATTTCCCCTGGCCTCTTTCTCCATGGACTTCCCTGTGATCTCTTTTGTAAGCCCCTCAGGGCCAAATGCTTCCCTTTACTGAGCTGTGGAGAAACCCCTATGTGTTCTCAAAACTGCTCCCATAAATGACCATAACCAATGGGTCTTCACTCCCCTGGAAATCCCCCTGCTTTCCACTTTAATTCACCTCTCCTTTTAAAGGAATTACTGGGAATTACAGAAAGTTCTTTTTGAGACAGCCATATAAGAACAAACAAGTCCCAAACCAACTCACTATCAAAGGCTGGGTTCTCTTCATTCAGGAAAGCAAAGGTTCTTCCTACAAATTCTTCAGTGCTGGGTTACAAACATTAAAGAAGTAACATCACAAGGGCATTCCTTAGAACATCTGTGATGTCCCTGGATGATGAGGATGCAGGTATGCACTTACTTGCTGACAGTAAATATCTACTTACCTTTAGCTTGCCTGTAAATTCTTTATGTATTTCATTTGCATTTACACCCATGGGGGTCATGGGGTCCTTAGCCACAGCAGCAAGAACAGAGCAGTGGGTTGGAGCAACTGCACAGTAGGTGGAGAGCTACTGACATTGAAGAAGGGTAGGGTCTTCTTCAGGGAAGACAGTTTGATTTAAGGCTGATATAATTTTAATTGAAAACATCCAAACAATATTCACCTGGATTGGGATATAATTTATTAGTGGATAGGAGTAAACAAAAATTTAATGCAAACAGGGCAGTAGAGCACATGATGTTCCACATGCTTGGCTGCAAAAGCTGTCTGGTGTGTTGCATTGCAGTGTACTCTGAAATGCATTTATTATTTATTGTTGTATTACTGATTTTTTGTTTGGACTACACAAAGCTACTGCACAAATCTATACAGAGAATACCAAATTCTCTGCTAATATACATCACATTAGAAGGAGACCATTACCATTTCCTGACACTCTGCCCAGTCCAGCCTCCAGCAACACTTCCTGATGATAGCCAAGTGATACCATGTTGATGTGGTACTTCCTGGCTATATTTGTTAGATAGTTGAATATTTAATAGAAAATTGTGACTGAATTTGCAAAAACATTCAGAAAGAATGTTTTAAGAATTTAGGTTTCCAGGTTATACACAAAAGCTGTGAGAATTCATGAATGCAGTCAGCATAAATATGGAAAGAAGACAGTATTCAATGAGCCATACATCATGTACAGAAGTACAGGCAAAAATATTCTTAACATTTTTGTAGTGTAATAATTAATGTTATAAATAAATGTCCCTTTAATTCATGTCCATGAATATGTGCAATGCACGTTATTTTAATTAGATTTTTGTTCACCAGAGGACCATTGCATAAACAATAGACATATCCCCTGATACACTTCTCCTTATGGACATCTCCCTGGAGACACAACAATCCAGTACATATTGTTGTGTGCATTCAAAAATTTATGTCTCAGTGACACTGTTATTAGTTCTACTGACTTATTTGATGGTGGTAATGTAAAAAAAAACCAAAAAAAACCAAAAAACCAAAAAAACAAAAAAACAAAAAAACACATGTATTTTATATTTGATGTCCTGATGGTGGCAGCAAGAGGTTTTACAACAGAGCTTTCAGGAACAAACAGTGATCCAGCAGTAGACGGCCTCATTATGTCTTCGAGAGGAAAAACTGCCTAACACATCATACCATTACTTATTTTGTTCTCTCCATTCAAACTCAAGTGCCACATTCTCATTTACACAAACCAGATAAATAACCAGGAATCATGAGTTCTTCAGGAAGCACTGATAGAAGTGAGCAGCTGCCTAACACAGACACTTTCCTCTGTAAAGTTTTCTTCGAGGAGAAAGGAGAAAATGTAAAGAAAGAAGTGTAAAGGAAGCAGAAAGCTGCAGACAGGGCACCCCTACCTACGCCCTTCAGACAGGAGAAAATCAACCATCTCTGTGAATATTTTGTTCCCCATGGCAGAGTGTCCAAACTGCTCCTCCTTGGGGAACAGAAGGAGTTTTCATCCGTGATGACCAGAGGGTGTTGGTGACAGAGAACATACTGTCACCACAAGTGACTTGTGTAGGAGGCAGGAGCAAACCCTCTGTGTTGCAGACATGCAGCACCAATGCCGTGCCAGTGCTCTTACTGCTTCACAGCTTGCTGCAGCCAGACAGGGTGAAGACAAGCCCTTTTTTCCCACCGTGTGCTCTGTTCTCTGGCATTGCACCTATCCTGGCTCACTTGATCCACGTTGGTCATGGTGGGGGACTGGAGTCTTAACATGCCACAGAGGCATAGACTCTTGATTCTGCATCTCTTATGGTGCCAACGTGTCCACGATGCAATTGGAGCAGGACTAAAATGACAAAAAGCCAGGGAAGCACTGGTACGAGCACACCACAAAGGGACATGTGGGTAGAGGCACGGTCCCCGCCTCTGCTGCCCCCTTCTGCATTAGGCTTGCAGCTGACACAAACCATGCTAACCTGGAGCGATTAATGAGAGACTTAAGCAGCTCAACGAGTCTGCTTCCTGTCCTTAAAAATTAAACAACGGTAACTAAAAGTAGTAATAGGGCTTAAGGAGAGATCAAAAAGAAAAGAAAAAAAAATCTCTTTTCGCTGAACTACCTTAAAAATTATATTACAGGAAATTAATGCCTGTAAATGCAGCAGAACGGATATATTCATTATCCATATCACAGCGGTAGATTATGGTGCACAGCTCCTAGGGAAGATAAGTTGTAAATATCAATAGCTGGATCCTTATCCTGCATCTGCCCTAGTGTAAAGGAGGAGCCACTCCACAGGGAACTCAGAAGTTAAACCCACTCTAAAACTCATTTGCACGAGATCTGAATCACCCTGAGTTGTGGCCAGCACAGAACAGTGAGCTGAGATTGAGAAAACTTGCCAAGTCTCTTGCTAAAAAAAGCAGCTTCACACAAAATTGAGATACTACTGAAAATTAAACAAAAAAAGTAGGACCTTAATAACTGGGAATATGTGCTAGCTGTTGTTTCACAGACTGAAATAATAAACCTGTATTAAGGCTATCAGAAAACAAATTTGGAGCATTAAAAATTTATAAAGCCTTTTGAGTCCCTGGAAAGATCATTACTAGGCAACATATTGCTGTAGTTCCCGTCACAAGGCACTGAGACGGCACAAACCCGGCTTCGTATCAGCCCAGTTCCCTCCACCCTCACGGTGCAGAAGAGGGAGCCTTCTGAACACTTCAGTGCCATTAAGTGCCTTTGTGAGAGAAGATCTTTGCCGCTGTGAGGAGCATCAAGTCAGCAGGAGTCTGCTGAGGCACACGGGGTGGGAGGTCTGAGGTCTCCAGTTATCAGCATTCCTTGGGTTGAGCTGTAGACAGCCTGGTTATTTCC
The DNA here is from genome assembly GCA_013400515.1 of Erpornis zantholeuca. Lineage (NCBI taxonomy): Eukaryota > Metazoa > Chordata > Aves > Passeriformes > Timaliidae > Erpornis > Erpornis zantholeuca. Next base: position 16,805 of record VZTN01028550.1, read on the forward strand.
CACATTTGCTAGTCCGTGCAGTTTTGACCTTTCCTTTAATGTGATTTAGCATTTCCCCCGCTCCTATTTAGCAGGTTGAATCTGACTCAAAATGCCTCATGGGAAGTACTTCAAATGAACAGGTTTCATAAAAATCCTTTGACTCTAAAATGGCTTAGTATTTCAGAGGTACTGCTACTGACTTCATTCAGTGTGAATACCCTTTTTATGGTGCATGCAGTTTTCTCATTTACTGCTGGGCTATTCTGTGGCAAAAGCACTCAAGGGGTTCAACGTCTCCTCAAGGCTCTGCCTTTCTCTTTCAGCCATAACACCAAATGTGACACTTTCTCTGCAATAACTTCTCTAGTTTTGAATAGGAAAAATAATACTCTGCCTCTCAGAAGTATTAGAGGGCTCTGATCCTCCTACTTATGAAGTGCTTTCCATTTTCAAGAGAAGGTGATGTAAAAGCAAATTATTTATAGTTATTACTCAACATAAATGAAAGTGAATATTTATTTTGCAGGTCTCAGATGAAGTGGAACAGTCATGTCAAATGTGCTGTGTTAGTAATAACTTGGTGAAAGGAAAACCAAGACCCAAGATGTTGGGCTTGCTATCAAATCTATATACAAATGTATTTTTAGAGGCCAGCATTAGGGCTAAGGCTCTGCCAAAAGTTAGATGGGATTTACTAGGTTGTTGCTCTCCTCTCAAGATATATTGCCAAAAGGCTGATTTACTTCTACATCCTTGTATCCATCACTTTATATTGTGTTGGTTGTTTAAATATTTGCGTGCATTCAGGAGCAGCAATTTCATCTCTCTAACAGAAAAATGTTGCAGCTGGCAATGGCTCTGGGCCAATAATACACAGGATGTTGGAACAGTCCTGTGCTCAGTGTTCCTCTGCCCCAGCAATCTGGATTATGTTTTTGTAAATTTATTTGATCATAGTGCTCATGAAAACTGCAAATTAACGTCAGTAAGTAGGAGCTAACATGGTCTCAGTGTATCTCGGGTAGTCTCTGTCCTAGCTCTCCCTCTCAGCTCGGCCCCGGGGCTGCTGCTCTCTCTCCCTCCCTCCTCCAGGTTCTGCTCCTTCCCAGGCTGGCGGTGCTGGTGCACTACAGGAACTGCAGATGCTACAAGAACTGAAGAATCACTCACTTTGTGTGATTTAAGGCTAGCGAACCCACTCGAGTGCCTTATAATGAGAGGAATATGAAGTAATAACGCTTCAGCGCTGTAGTAATTGGCCAACAATCGAGACTTTCATTAAAGCCGTGAGGATTTAAGAATATACTTAGGTATATCCCTACTTCACAATGCATTCCTGTGTTAGTTTAAGGGCCCTCATCCACACCATCATATTAATTGTTTATGCTTTGGGGAATGTGATCGTAAGATTCAGTCCTTAGATGAAGGGTGTGTAAGTGGCTGAAGACTGCTACAAAGTGGCAAAATGAACCTGTTTAAACTTGCAGTACTAATTTCCATCCCCACACCCCCCACACCCCAATCCTTAGTTTTCAACTTTAAAAACTGACTTTCTTTTGCTTTTGGAGAAATATTAGCCATCATCATGGATTTTGGCAATACTGAAAGAAAAGAAGAACAAAAACAGAGAGCAATGAAAATTTAGCATCACATAGTAAGCTATACCCGCTGTGCATCCACACAAATGACATCCTAAATATGTCCCAAAGGCAAGCAGTGAAGCCATTTACACGAGTAAGTCATTGCCTCACAGTGTTTAAGGTTAGGTGATGTTCATATATAGCTAACCTAAGGAAAACAGTCATTTGTCCACTGAGGAGCTGTCCAGTAGTTTAGAGCAAAAGAGATCAACAGAATCTGCTTTAGACTTCCATTTCCATCATGACAGCTTACAGGAAATTAAATTGAATTTCATGTAACCTGAAACACACCATACTGCCATGTAATTGCATGGTAATGTATCATGTAAAGCACTCCCCAAAGCTGAACCTGGTAGTTCATTTGATTAATTGAACATTTAGCTCTTCCTCCCATGTGTCTCTACACTCTGTTCCCTCCTTTCCAAAAGAAAAATTGATCAATTCATTCATTATTGGCTCCTGCTACAGGGTAATTCCCTCTCCTTTTCAACGCCAGTATAATGGTAAAAAAATTGGTAAAAAAACCCCAAACCAACAAATAACCAAAAATAAGAGGATGAAAGGTCTTTTTAATGGAAAAACTAGGAAACATAATGTTTGCAGAGACCAGTACACTTCAAATTTTAACACTAGCCTCCACTCCTGTGATGAGATTAACAAATCCATGACATCCAAGTATCCCACAGTTGTGGCTCAGGCTGACCTTCCCTCTGAACTTGCTGTACCAGTGGGTTTAGTGGGCAGGACAGCTTGCTTAATCCCATCTACCTTTCCAGCAGCTGGGCAGGAAGGCAGTCTGCCAGCACACTCCCACTTTGGGGCTGTTTCTGCCTTCTCCCGCCCCAGTGCAATGCACTCAGCAGTGTGCCTGAGCAGTGGTGCTGGCCTGTGTCCCTCCTCTGTGCTCCTGCTGGCACCCCTCCGGCCACTTCTACCCTCTGACATGGGTGCCAGGCACTGCTGCTTCATCAGGAGCAACTTTAAATGCTTCAGTCCACTACTGAGAAGTAAGCAGCTAGCCAGGTGTTCCACAAGGCATGGAAATTCAAAAATAAAAATTGTGGCTAAGTCTGGGTCACAAGACTTTTTTATAAGAATGAGGATTCACACAGATGGATTTCCCCAGACACTTCCCTCTTCCTCTCAGAAATGATGCCCAAATGAATTTTAAGGCTTATCTCAGATTTCCAGATTGACAGGTGACAAGATGCAAGCTTCACAGAGCCCAATGCACAAGCTGTCTGATTTCCTGTGAGAGCACTGGTCCAGTTCGTAAGTAAAGAGAGGCTGGTTCATGAAAAGACATTGCCGTGCTGCTCCAGTGGCAGCTCAAGATGTGAACAGCAGCACTGTTTATTATTTTCCTTGAAAGACCACACGTCCTTCCTGAAATGTAAAAATCTGTTGTAACTTAATTTTGGCCTCTCTTGGGAGCCTTGAAGGAAGACAAATATGACTACTCTGTCCACACAAGGCAGAGCAAAAACACACTACTGACAAGTTGGAAGCTTTTCTTCCTGACCATGGGGAGAAAGCACCAAGCTCCTTTTAGCTTTGCATTTAAAAACCTAGATTTTCAGTTTTCACAGTAAATCCTTCACATCACAAAGTGATGTGGGATCTCCTGTGGGAACCCCATCCAGCCGTGCCCCATTCCAAGTGGGGAGATGGGAGAGGAAGCTCTCACCAGCACCATTTAGAGGCTGCTGATGGGAGAGCCTGTGACACCAGGTTCAGTAAGGCCTCCCCAGGATAAGGCAGAAGGAATAGCAGCCTCCAGAAAAAAAAAAAAAAAAAAGACTCTGTCCTCCTCCTCCTCCCCTCCCCTCCCCCACAGGACTAAACTTTGGAATATGCAGTGAAGTATCACGGCTTGAAATTCCCTGTTACATGCCCCAAATGCTACTAAAGGAATGCTAAGATGAAGAAATTAGATTTCCCTTTGGTTTTATCCTGCAAACCCTGCAGTTGTTCCTGTCTCTGATGTAGTAAGGGGTATGGTTTAATCTAGTCCTGGCTCTTTCTACCTATTGGTAATAACCAATAGGTTATTACAATCAGTGCTCCAAGAGGATGCAAATCTTAAAGCCAGGTGCTGTCACAGACAGATAGGAATGACCTGGTCAGGAAGGACTGAAGGGAGCTTTTTTACCAGTGTACAAGTAAGGTACACCTACAAAAAATTGCAGCTACTGGATGAATTGCTGGTGCTAAAGACATTCTAACACTGTGTCCAGAAGCCCAGGTTATTACAAGGTTGCAATTTTCTCAGCAGCTACAAAGTGAACATGAAGCTTTAGCTGTCACGAATAGTGGGGTTATTCAGAAGCATCCAGAAGCCTAAACAGGTCAACCCTCTATAGATACTTAGGTCATATGTTCAATATTTACGAAGATAGCATCAAGTGATGACAGGCATTATCCAGAATTAGGAGATAAGGCTGAATTTTTGTGCTACATATTCCAGAAAGATAGAGACTGTCGCCACCCATGCAGAGTTCAGTCTAAGGTAGCCAATTCCTGCCAGTTTTCCTCACCCTGGAGCCTCCTGAAGACGATCTGCACTGAACATCCTGGAGACTTTCTGCAGGATGGGGCTAGATGGAGATGACCTGAAAGAGGCCACTCATCAGTGTTTCAAGTGCTGCATCTACATTGTGGCTCATAGAAATCCATCAGGGAGCAGGATGTGCTGGCACTGGGATTTCGCTGCCTGCAGACCTCCTGGTGGCAAAGCCCTTTCCGTTGTAAACCAGAAAGGCAAGAGGTTTTAGGTGTCTCTGAGGGAGACAGCTTTCAATGCTGTCCTTCTGTCTAAGTCCCTTTATCTGTGCAAAATGTGCATTTTTTTCTAATGGGCAGAGATGATATGTAATCACTAGTGGTCTATTGCCATCTTTGTTAGCTTGTAGGAATAAGATTTAGACTTCCAGAAGGTAATAGTCAATAAATAGCATTATCTTTTTCACAGGAGTGAAGTACTCAAAAGAAAGAGGAAGGAATACATAGTCTAAATCAAAGCTGATGGTTGGAAGAAAAGAAACATCAAAAATACAGAATGTACCAATGTTCAGATGTGTTGGCTTGTTTGTCAGAACCAGTGGTTCTTGGATATAAAAATGACAGATTGAAGAGTTTGTAAATCACAGTTTAAAGGGTCTGTTTCTTTCCTGTTATGTGAACAGAATGCTGTGTAAACACCACTTAGTGCCAAAAGATGAAAATATATAGTCACTAGAAGAGTTTTATTATTTCTTTGTATCAGCATCATAGGAGCAATAAAAGAAAGAGATGTAGATGTACAGGTGGATAGGGAAAAAAATGGCTTAGATGTGTCAAAAAAAGATTGAGAGTGAGCAGATGCTGGGAAGTGATCGGACTAACAGTGAAGGAGAATGAACTGCCTTCCCACTAAAATGAAAATCCAGCCACAGAGCCAATGGAGATGCCAAAATGACTACTACCCTTGGCAAATTAGCTTAGTGAATCTAGAAAAAGTTTCAGCTACCTTCAGCTGGCTCAGTTACCAGTGGACCACTGCTGCAGACACTCACACACAATTATGATGTATGTAACAGAAAAAAATACTTGTGAAAAGAGCTCTTTCTGCATTTGACACATTCATCTGCCACTGTAAGAAGATTAATTTCTTGCATGCTAGGTTATTATTTTTAATGTTCTTCAGGAGAGGAATTATTCAGGATTAGGAAGCATAAACTACTGGTCAATTTTGTAGCTCTGAGTGCGTCTTCACAGTGACAACATTCTTCAAAATCTGCTGAAGGGAACGTCTCACCCACTGAATCCTCTGTCTAATCTAAAATGGTCCATACTAAAACTTCCTGTAGCTTGAAAGCAAAATGAAGAGGGAAAAAACAAAACATGACCAAGAGGAGAAAAAGAAGAAAAACATAGGAGAGATTTAGTTGTGTCATTAACAAACCTTTGAATTCCTATTTTTGATGATTTCCTGCTTTTTGAGAAAAAAAATGATTCTCTCATGCCTGTTTCTAGTATGTCTTACTGTCTCAGAAACCTACGCTGAGGATTCAGATATCTGTTCTGCAGGAACAGATGCCCTATAAAATACAAATGAGGATGTCTTTGTGGCAGAAGAGGTCAAGCCAAAACATATTAAAGTCAATAAAAAAATCTCCTGGTGTTTTCAGTAGTCGTTGAATCAGGCACAAAGTAAGTGATGGGGAACTATGGGGTCTCTGCCATCTGTCCAACTCTACCACAGGACTTCCAAGTTATCCCAGACATTAATTTATGCTTTATGCCTCAGTTTCCCTACTTTTCTGAGTCTGTTAAAGTTCCTGCCCAAAGGCATAATCAGGCTTAATGGTTCATGAAGTGGTTGTAAGATCTTGGGATGTGCTATAGGGCTGCAAGGTATTCCCACTACCCAGCAAAAATCTTCTTTTACGGCTGGTTACACACTTAACTTTTAAGGTATGAAGGGCTGGTGAACACAAGGGTTAATTACAGGTTCCCACAGATTATATTTTCTCTTGTGGGTCTACTTTGAACTTCATTCCCGTGTTTATTTAGCTGTGCGTATGTGTGTGCATGGACCTGCATGTAGCAAAGGGCCAGAAGGGCCAAGCCCCTCCCGGAGGAAGCTCTGACAGAGGATCTGTGCAAATGTGCTTCCTCTTCCTTTCACTCCCCAACCTTAAGGTCAGAGGATCTGGAAAATCCTCCTCCACCCTGTGACTTGATCTGATGATTGTAAGAGAACTGCGGTTCCCCCGCGCCTTCCTGCTCCTTCCGCTCCCCGCCCTTCCCTCTCACAGCCTGGTAACCCTTTAAAGCCTTCTCCAGAGTGATGCCTGTCGATCCCAGGCACTGGAGAGGGACACGGGGGGAGCTGGTTGCTTCTGTTTGCACAGGATGAGCAGCCCTGGGTTATCCCAGCTGGAAGGCTGTTTCTGTGACCCTCCTGGGCCAAGGTAACACGTGAAAACTGAAGTTTTTCAGGGGCATTGCTTCCTGTTCTCTGACAGACAAGACAAGCCTGGAAAATACATAAATTTTCAATTTCAATTTTTAAATTTTTGTCAATTGAGAAGAGCTAACTGCTTTTCTATTTATTTCTTTTTTTTACTCTACATCTCAGATTTTTGGATTCAGGACAGCCAAGTCAGGAATTCCTGCCTTTGGCTTCCATCTTTGCTGCAGCATGGGGGGCCCCCATAGTGGCTAGTACTGGTGGCTGGCATGGATCGGAGCATCAGGGCTGCAAGGATCCAGTTCCAGGCATCCTGCTTTGGGTGGAATGCTTCCATCAAGGTGCTTTCCCACAGCTGCTGGCACTACCCTTAAATAACTGCTCTGAGGACTCTTAAAAAGGCCTTCAAGGTCTCCCATGTGGAAATCAGCAAAAAGAACAGGTGGTCAGAGGTGTGTCTCCATGCCCAAAATATGTGCCCAGGTTGGAAGCCAGGCAAAACCATGAGCAATCTCTGCTCCAAGCACACCTCATTCCCAGTAAGGCAGCACACTTTCCACTGCCTGCCTCTCTGTCAGCAGCACTTCAGCCCAGGACAGGTGAAGGCCTTGATGCCCCATTCTACAGCCAGCCCTTCCTTGGGGAAACCATGGGTGTGGGATGTAGAGCTCTTTGAGAAAACCCACAGTAACATTGGCAGCTGGACTTCCCTGCTGGCTCCTGAGCCCTTTAGTCACATTGCGCTTTTCTCTGGCTCCATCAGAGCTAGAAAGTGAATTTTACTTCCAGTGGAAGGTGCCATTTGCACCAAGAAGAGCAGAGGCGCTGAGAGAAGCACACCAGCTGCATGCAGACAGTGAAAGGGTGAGACCAGGCCATCTGAGCTGGGGTTCCAGGTGGGGACTGTCTCCCTCAAACAGTGGCCATGGGCTTGCTGAGGAGAATGAGGCTGACTCACAGCCGAGCATGGCCCTTCCTGGAGCCCAAAGCCAAGTGCTCTTGGATGCCGTGAGGCTTTTGGATTGTAAATATCCTAGCACTTGGCTTTGCCTGCCGTTTTTAATGCAGCTCCAGTAAAATGGATTGCCCAGCTTCCAAGCTTGCAAGGGAAGCCGCAGCCCTGTCCCACCCCAGCCCATAGAGCTGTTCTTGCCCTGGTCTCTGGAGGAGTGGGGATGAAATTGCTGCATGAAGAGGCCGCATGGCAGCGATGTCACCATAGGCTGCTGGTTCAGGCTGCAGGTTCACCTCTGTTGACCAGTCAGCTGGGACGGCTCCTCCTGCACACCTCTCCTTGCAGGAGCTGGAGGTGCAGGAAGGGACGCTGGGGACAGGATGACTTGGTGTGTCTCTGATACCAGCCTTTGCAGCTCTGAGGTCATTTCAGGAAGCAAAGGACCTCTCCTCTCTAGGATGGGACAAGGAAGGTGGCAGTGTCTTATCTGCTGCTAATATTTGTGGTGGACAGTCCAGCCAGCACTTTCCAGAGATGCTAAATACACTCCCAAACTTTAACACATTCAAACCTGATTATTTTATATTAATTTAAATTATTTTCAAGGAGCCATTTATTGGCACTTGTTGCTTTTGTACACAGTCTGAATTTCTGGTGCCATGCATAGACTTTTCATCCTTAAAAGGAGTTGAAGGTGCTCCCCAAAGGACACATTCAATGTGTTCCTTCGTTTCTCTGCTCAGTCTAGACTGAGCAAACATTTTAAGTTCTATCAGTGTTTGTGGTCTGCAATTATGAAAGCTGAGACAGATACAGGTTAGTCTAGTTCTTCTGCAGATTGATTCATTACAGACCGACAGGCTGGGGCTGCAAACAGCAGCAGTACATCTGATCCACAGAATAAGTATTTTCTAACATTAGCATTGACCCAGGCATATTACAAAGATGCCTACGTAATTATGCCTCTTTGGAAGGCATTTCATTTAGAGAACATAAAGTGTCTTAGGTCTTATTCCACTCTGTTTACACTAAGGTGCTATTACTCTTCCATGGACGTGAAACTATACTGGGCTTGAGCATGGAGAAAACCACAGGTGTTTGTATCCTGCAGCAAACATTTCTGTATTCCTACACTAGTGTTTGTACAGGTAACCATGAAAGGAGTTATCAGGGGCCACAAACCTGACTATAAATATATCCACAAATTTCACGTTTCCTGAAGCAGGAACTGCTATTTATTGTATACAGCACCTGACACAATGTAGTTGTGACCTGAGTAGGGTTCCTGTGCTGTCCTGTACTGAAATGGTAAATAATAGTGATAATGAGGTCTTCTCCTTTCCTTCTGCACAGCATTATTGCTGTGGTGTTTTCCTTTAGTGGGTCTAATGAGCAAAGTTCCAGAGTTGCTACTGAATGAAAAGGATTTCAAAGAGACTGTGATTTGTCCTTTGTGAATCCCATCTACTTTAAAACAGGGCATGGGTTTCTTGAAATTTTGTAAGAAACGTAACCATGGTTTTTACAATAGTAATGAATTCTGTGCAGTGCAAAAGGTCATATGAAAAGCAGTAGGAGGACAGGATGCTGGGATAAAACACTGAGCAGATTTACTTCCTAAATTAACATTTTTCTTTTTTTTTCTTTCCTACTCTCCCTGGGACTTTGTGGAATAACAGTATCTTGTGCTAGACATAGGAAATGAAAGAGCATTAAGTACAGGTATACTGGAAATGTAGCAGGCAAAATATTGGGACATTTCTAAAGAAAAATAACAAAAGACCACATCAAGGAATGCAGTTTTAAGTGGAAACATGCAATTCAGCTTATCAGCAGCTTTACATCTTATTCATTGATAGATGTACTGGAAAGATATTAAGAGGACAAGTGTATGTAAAAGTTGTCAAATATTATGAAAACTATGAAGCAATTTAATTTAAGAGAAACTCATGTGCATCTATCCATGCAAATATGAAGTAGGGCTATTACACCCATCTATAGATCTCCTGATATTGAAGAGACTGGACCAAATTCTTCTCTATCACAATTTCATCAGTCTTCAGACATTTATTAAACTCAGATTTGCCTGGCTTAAATGCCTGAAAACATAAGCTCCAATAACACTTCAACCCAACATTTAATAAATGTAAGGGTCACAAATTCAAATGTCCAGGATATGTGGAATAAATTTTAATTACAGTCAAGTTTTGCACTCTGCAGCAGCTACTGATTTGCTTGTACAAGGTGTTTGACATGTATCTATGGCAAGGCATAAAATGCCACCACTTGAAAAATATTGCTAGGTTTATGAGAAATGTCCATACACCTTTGTCACTTTGCTTTACTAGCCAGACCCTTCTGTCTGATCTGAGGTCTCTGCGTTCAGCTGCCCCAGGCCAGGAGGAGCACTGGGACACACTGACTGAGACTCGTCTGCCTGCCCGTGGGAGTCATTTATCTCACCATCCAGCTGTACATTTTGGCTGATCCAGCAGGGGGGTCAGTCCAATTCTTTGCCTTTCCCTGTCCTTCTACATACGAAGGCGATGTAAAATGTGCGGTCCTGACATCTCTGTCAATTCTTCTCTCTTAGCCTCCTCATTCACGGGACTGTTTCTAATTAGTTGCCTTGCTGTCACACTTACTGGGCACACCCATTGGTCCTCAGGTTTCTGTGGGATAAAAGGAGGATCAAGTTACCTGTTTTCTATTTCTGGCAAGAATTTCAGAGCCCTTTCCTGTCCCGAGTCCCCTGGACTCTCTAAGGATAGGCTCTTGCAGAAGAGAGAAAGCAAAGAAGACTTTAACAACAGCACTCCTTCCCCTATGCCTCTGAATGTCTCTGTGTGCAGCCTTTGGATTTTCACCTGCAGAATGGAAAAAGATAAGCGTTACCCCATTTTCCTTTCCCACAGGAAGATTACGAGGAGGACTGGGGGATGTAAAAAAGCATAAATATAAATAGTTTAGGAAAAACAGATTAAAAGCAGAATATAAAAACATGCAATCCAGAGAAGAAAATGGGGGTGGGGGGGGGAAGGAAAAAAATTGTATGAAATAAGAAAGAGAGAAAAAACAAAGGTACAGAAAAGAAATCATGATCCCAAATATTTGCATAGTGGAGGTGTCCACTTCCACAGCAATGATTGACAAAACTATGCAGGAGCATTTTGTCCTCAGAAACACTAATTTCACACATAACCAGTTGAAAGGACCACAAAACCTCAGTCTTCTGTGAGATGTCTGGGAGTAGCTATTTCCAAGTTACCGTTCCAGAGGACAAGGAAAAAAAGTCAATACAGTATGGTGCACCACAACATGTTTCCACATTCTGCCTGGGACTGCTCCCCAAGTACCTCCTACTGGGATAATTTAAAACTTTTAACATCCATGACCAGGGCATACAAATTATATTCTTCTTTGCCTTTTCTTTATCATCTTCCTCCCAACCTTCCTCTTAGTTCTTTGGGTCAAAAGGGCATAACTTCCTGTCTGCCTCCTAAAACCAGAGTCCTTTTATATTTTAAAACAATATTGAGTTGAAAACTAATTTTATTTTGCAGATAACTGAACATGAAAATATTTAAAATCCGTAGAAACAGAATTTGAGTTCTTTTATAATGGAAAAAAAAATCAAGCAAAGTGGTTCCCTCAGAATTCTTGCAAAAAAAAGAAACAGATTTGAAAAACCTAAATGTGAATATAAATAAAATCACACCTGAATTTTTTTTTTTTTTTTTTTAAGAAACCCAGGTTTTTATTACATATCCTCAAAATATGGAAACAACTTACTTGGAAAAGTGAAAATTAAGGTGAAAATACAGCATTGTAGACCAAAAAAAAAAAAATCAGTGTAAAGAACAAAGTGAGTGAGGATTTGGAGAAGCCAAATAAATGCTGCCAGGACTTGAAGAGAGCAAATAAAATAATCATACCTAGGAAAAGGTAGTCTCTGCATCATAGCTGAAAAAAAAACTGAAGAGATGACACTTCAAAAGATGATCTGTTATCTTTATCAGGAATTTCCTAAATTCTGACCCTAAACAGGCTGTAGTAAATAATTTCTGCAGCTGATCAGCAAGCTCCTTAAAAGGATGTTTGTTTGTTTTCCATAAATCAGAGACCAAGGCTACTTTGAAGTTTCCAGACAGTAACACCACATACTCTCCCTTGCGGTGTGTGGGTTGTTTCCAGGCTGAAAGGTTTAGAAAGATGTACAACTAAGATCCTAAACATAAAATTTATCCCAATAAGTTCTATAAATTAATAAATTTAATATAAATAACATGAATTGGGGTTTTTTCCTCACTATTTTGAGGAAGAACATAGTGAAAGCCACACCTGAAAACCTGTGGGGTTAGAGGCATCATCCATATCTGTTGAAAACTCAGCACAAGCAGCTACAATCCTTATTCCCTCTAGGAAATTAACCCTCATTCTCAGTAAATTCTGATGTTCAAAATACAGACTCACTCAAAAATCCCAAGTATGTATCTGACAGAAGAGAGAGGTTTGGTTGATTTTCTTCTTCATAATTTTAAGACATGTAAGATATTGTGCACACAGGTACAGATTCTAATTCTTCATATTCATTTGGGTTACAATATGCAAGATACCAACTGCCAAAATATTGGGGGAAAAAAGTGACAAGTTATAATTTTATTTGCAGAAATTTCATTAGTGTCATTGACAAAAAACCAAAAAAACCCACCCCAAAACAAACCCAAGCTTTTTAAAATTAGGACATCAGTGCAAGGTCTTTATGAAACTTCTTAAGCAATGAAGACAGCCCAAAACAAACACTTCTAAAATTTCTTCAGTTCATATCTCACAGACCAATAATTTTCTGCAACATCTGATGTTGGACCCAGTAATTGACTGTAATCTCATACAGTAGCACAATCAGTACAGAGCAACCCTGCACATGAGCATTAATGTTAGTGAACACATAGAATATCCACTGGATGTATAAGCTCACAAATATTTGAGGGTATAACTCATAAATGAGGATATTTGTATATGGAGTGTAAACTGTTAAGATATAACTCAACACAGTTTAAATGCTCTGTCCTCTCTTCTCTTCTCTTCTCTTCTCTTCTCTTCTCTTCTCTTCTCTTCTCTTCTCTTCTCTTCTCTTCTCTTCTCTTCTCTTCTCTTCTCTTCTCTTCTCTTTTCTCCTAAAATGTGCTGTTTGCTTTACAGCTCTCCAGAGTAGACATTTTTCATTCTGCATTCAAGGAAGCTGGTGATGCTAGATTAAATATCTTTTGTCTCCTTTCCATCTTTGTTATTTTTTCTCTTCTATACCCTGGAAGAATCCCATCTTCGTGTCACAGACAGATGACTCCTTGTCATCTCCAGACAGATGACTCAGTGTAAGTCTTGCTTGAAGTCACTTGAATAGCATATACCTGTTACAGAGTGACAGTGTGATTGATATCTTACCTGCAGAGTTTGCCTACCACTTTCTAAGCAATTTCACACAAAAAAAAAAAAAAAA
>VZTN01028550.1:29869-42630 GCA_013400515.1 Erpornis zantholeuca
AAAAACAAACAGATAATGCCAGAAGCCTTAACTTCAACATCTGGGGCTCCACCTTCTCAAACAGATATTTTCCAGACAGATGACCTCTCTTTTTCTCCCGACCTGAGAAGGCTGACAATACAAATCACTGCAAGATAATATTTCCTGAAAGATAAAAAATACTCTCATAATTCAGCAAAGATCTTAAAACAGTTAAGTAATTTCTCCCTTCCCGAAGCAAAGGACCATTATCAATAACTGTTCATCACTTCCTGGAACCCTTGCCAGGGGATCCAGAACATCTCAGTTTCCTGTTTCACTCCACTTAATAGTTATGCAGAATTTTGAAGAAAGGTGATGAAACAACAAGCATCTTGGAAAAAAGATACCACCTCTATTTCATACAGTTCCATGGAAATTAAGCAGTGTTGTCAGAAGAAAAACTCATTAAAAACGACCAAAATGCTACAATTCCATATTTGCTTTGTGCCTAGACATCTGTAAGCTAGCAGTCCTACCTTAAAAGTAGCTGGCAAAGCTGCAGTGAGGAAAGACAGAGGTGATTCTTGCTGGGAGAAAGACAGGCATCACAGAAGTTGCTGTTTCCTCTTCTATACCACACATCCTCGAGGGCATCTGTTCCTAGATTATTAAATTAATCTCCTGCCTGTGACTCATTTTTGTTTTTTCACAAACATAAACTCCCTTGGCAGCTGCTCTGCTCAAGCAGGGAAAGTATCAGGCCCCAAAGGCAGGTTTTTGCTGTGGGAGACAAATGGAAGTGAAGACTGTGGATCTTGGAGGGGCAGATGTAGCCCTGCTCTAAATATGACTTAGAGGCACGATTGAATGATGTGGCACTCGAGTGCATGGAAGTCTTGCCGACCATGGTAACTGGGGAAGCATAGGGAAGAGGAAGGAAACTCTATCAGCAATATGGTAAATGCCCAACTTGGATACCTCCCACAGGAGACACTTGTCATGATTCTGACTTCACTGTTTTCAGAATTACACAGAACACTCATCTTTTCTTTGTGTCTTTACTTCTGTAAACTCCTCGTAGAAACACACACTTTTTTTTTTTTAATTGAATCAAATTATGAAACGGTTTTTCTGGGGTGAAGAAATAATTGTTTGGAATTGCTTATAAGGAGGTTTAAACAAACAAGCAAACATATCTGAAAATGGAGGCTCTGAAATAGCTATTAAACAGTCAAGACACTGTCCTTTCCCTTTAGAAAGTCTTTCACTTGAGCAGCCCCTGCCTACTTCCATGGAGCCCAGGTCTTATCTGTCTCATCTAATAAAGCTGATCAGAAGTGTAACTAGTTAATTAGGGTAAAAAACACATTTCTTTGAGTTTTCACCTCATTTTTAATAAAAATCATTCTTGTAAACATCACATGTGTGATTTTACACTAATGCTCTCAAGGGAAAAGGACTCCTGCAACCTCCAGGGGAAGGTATAGAATAGTTTGCAGTGGTTTTGGGGTTAATCCAGAGAGCAGAACAAAGTTATCTGAACCTTCTGATATGTGGCTTCATGAGGCTGGAATAGGCCAACCAAGATTATTGAGACAACCAGAAAGATTGAAGATGAACATGGTTAAAGGCTGTCTATGTTTGACTGGAGTAACACTGGCCCAGAGTCCAGTCTGGTCTTGCCTAGAAGCCTCTCGTGTGGGTTAGACAAGAAGAGAGGAATTTATATCTCTGTGGAGCTGTGCAAAAGACCAAGTTATTCCAGAAAGGAAGAGATAGTGAAGCCTTATGGCTTCACATGGCTTTACCTTTTTTGACTGGGGTTCTTTGGTGCCTAATAAGTGCAAACTCCAATTGACTCCAATCACATGATAAAGGCATTTATACCATATCATCATGTGGATTCATTGACATGTGTGCCTTGTTGAGTTCAGTTACACTTCCTCCTGACTGTAGCATTAACAAAGTCTTCTTCCTAAGAGCTAATGATTTTTCATAGAGTTTAAAGTAGTGTTCGTTTCTGCCCAGCCTGTAGGTGTATTGGGGCAATCCCAGACAAACCTGCAGGCTGGGTGGAGAAGGGTTTGAGAGCAGCCCTGCAGAGGAAGACTTGGGGGTGATGGCTGCCGTAAAACTCAACATGACCTGGCAGTGTGAGCTTGCAGCCGAGAAAGCCAATGGAATCCTGGACTGCATCAAAAGGAGCATGGCCAGCAGGTCAAGGAAGGTGATTCTGCCCCTCTGCTCTGCTCTGGTGAGATCTCACCTGGAGTACTGCATCCAGCTCTGTGCTCAAAACATAAGGACATGGAATTGTCAGAGAAAGTCCAGAGGAAGGAATGAAGATGGTAAGGGGATTGGAACCGTTTCCCTATGAAGACAGGCTGAGAAAGTTGGGGCTGTGCAGTCTGGAGAAGAGAACATTGAGTGGAGACATCACAGCAATCTTCCAGCACCTGAAGGGGGCATATGGGGATGCTGGAGAGGGACTTCTTGTCAGGAACTGTAGTGACAGGACAAGAGGGAATGGCTTCAAAAAGAGAGTAGGTTTAGATTAGATGTTAGGAACAAATACTTTACCGTGAGGGTGGTGAGGTACTGGAACAGGCTGCCCAAAGAAGCTGTGGGTGCCCCATCCCTGAAAGTGTTAGAGGCTGGGTTTGATGGGGCTTTGAGCAACCTGGGCTTGTGGGAGGTGTCCCTGCCCTTGGCAGGGGGTTGGAACTACATGATCTTTAAGGTCCCTTCCAACCCAAAGCATTCTATGATTCTATGAATCTAATGTTGGTTGGACCTTTGTGACCATTTCTGTCAATTTGGCTGAAATTGGAAACCTGGGCTACCTCGTAGCAGGGAGAGCTGACAGATGCTATTCAAACTCATCAAAGTGTGCAAATCTACAGTTATACACACATTGGTTCTCTAACTTGCACTCCCATGGTGTGTTTTCAGAAAAGACTCGTTTTTTTAAAAAAATGGGTTTAAGTTAGTTCTGTCTCTTTGGGATTGGGAAGCTAATATTTATTTATGAAACATCAACAGGACTCTGAAATTGTAATTAGCCCAATGAAAATTCAGAGTAACACCAATGATTTCAGTAGTGTTCTGTTAATTTAGACATGAGGGAGCCTGAGCAGAACAGGAGTTGGAATCAAATCCACCACTGAAGCAGAATGCTCTAACATGATCATAAATATTTGCCACATGCAAAACTATACTTCCCACTGCTAACTGCGATCTTGATTTAATTAGAAAAAAACCCACTTGCTAATTTACAGTGTCATTTTATCAATTTTAAGCATAAGGGGTTTTTTAGGGACCATTCCTTGCCACATACTAGCCTTGTGCTAAATTACTTATTATTAAAGACATAACTTTTATAGAAGTAAAGGCAAGGCAAGAACATTATCATATAAGTAGGTATGATAAATAAAATAAAGGTTAAATAGATGTATACTTCTTAATCATTTTGGTAATCAGTGACAACACAAACTTGGAAACATTAATTTTGCTGGCTACATTGTTATTTTGCTCTTCATGCTAATTATTTCCTGCAAGTCAAAACACTTCCCTTTATTCTGTTTGCTATTTCTATTTAGCACAAAAAGAAAGATAACCACCCCAAAAAATATATATACATTATCAGAAAATGTAGAGGGAAAATAAAAGACTTTTAACTATAGTGAACTTAACTCAGCAGATCTTATCCATGCAGAGGTAGGAGTTTTGTTCTGTATTATTTTAGAAGTAAATTTTAAACCATCTACTTACTGTTTGCTATGTGTTTCAACAAGTAGTCTGAAACTTCTGCATATTTTTTAAAATTTCTGCCTTTTTACATTGTTTTTAGCTTGGTGTCCCTATGGATTATGTATTATTTTACATACATGAACTTCAGTTAAAATATTTGCTTCCTGATCTTCCCTGTCTACCAGATGATGGAATAATTCTGTTCCATCATAACCAGCATCATGCCTTATTACTATTGCCAGGGAAGAACTGCTAAATGATCCAAACGAGAAACATCTGCACTTATATGTGTGTAGGGTTATAAAATAGGCTTCCAGCATACAGAGGAACAATACAATGGTTAAAGCCTACACTGACTGCTCAGGAACATGGTCTATTAGCATTGCTTATGCTTTTAAAGTCCTGTTCCTTTATTTTATTGTAAGTATTAACTTTAAGAATGAATTAAAACTGGAACTCGGATCAAAGGCCTTTACTAATTTCCTTACTTATTGCTGGGAGTTAGGATATTCCTCTACAATTCCCACAAGGATGCAGACAGAGTCTGGACAGACAGACAAGTGAAAAGTGGGAGCTAATGAATATTGCTCCAGTGTCAGACAGGTAGAGAACTCCCCCCTTCCTGTTAATTCAGTTGAAACAATGAAGAGAAAAACCCAACCCACCCTTGTCTCATTTGGCTTAGACATGAACCCTTGATAAGACTCTGGAAAACAAGAAACTTTGTAATAGATTTTAGCTACCTTTGGCTGACAAATTCATATGTCATAAAAATGTAAAATTAGCAGTGCCACTCAGCTTGATATGTTGTAGATTACGGAGAATTACTGAGATAGAGAATAATATAACATTTTTACTTGAATATTACATACGTTATATTTCTCTACAGAAAGGATATCCCAGCAGGAAGGAGAAAGGTGGAGCACAATCCCTGTAGCATTTCTTGTTCTGCATTGTGCAAAACTTTGTAGGGGCACAGGAAGAGGATACGGAAGTTTCTACAGGAAAACAGAGAAAAGTTCAAACATAAACAGCATCCAAAAAATTTACCAACACTTTATAACATTTCCTTTTTCTTTTTAAATGTTTAAGGACAGTTACACTACAGCATAGTTTACTACACATTTCTATGTGTAAGTATTTTTACAATTTCTCTTGCAATAATATCTCAAAGCAATTTTTAAAAGAACCGTGAAAGCTTTGTAGGAGTAATGTATGCAATAATCTATTTGGGATAGCATCCTCCTTTTAACAGAATGAGCAAGCGTCAGACTAACAAGTTTAGACTATAATCTATGTAGAACATTGGAGAAACTTGGTAATTAACCAAAGTCCCCCTGAAGACCACTTCCAGAACAGACCTCTGACTGGAATCCACCACAGTCAAAAAAAGCTGATACCTTTTACAGAAGGATGGAAGATCTTGCTTCAGCAAAACTTAAGAACGTGCTTGAATCTGGTGTTGCAGGCAGCTGAAATATGCATGAGAGGGTTTAGCTGAAGACTTGTCCTATCACCTGGAGCAGCCATGGTGGGATGGTGCCCATGGTGGGACACATCCGTGTTAGCTGTTCTCGTAGGCTTGGATGTAAAGGAAACATCCCTGTCTGACCATCCAGGAGCCACCCTGGCAGTCATGCTCGTACCACCTGAGCTGGGACCGAAGCCCCTTCCCAGCCACACCCTCCACACTCACACAGCTCGATCCCAGGTTTCCTTTAGCATTCAAATAATTTCATCTTGGTGCAATACCTAATTAACAAAACGCCAACTGGCATCTCTGAGGAGGCACCTCAAAAAAAGGAGCCTCTTTTCTTTTATCCCCTCACAGCCTAGGCACGGGGAAGCCTGAGGGTCGTCAGCTCCTGCCGTGTCTCTGAGTCTCTGGTCCCCCCGGCTGGCGCCGCAGCTCCCCGGGCCCTTTGTTACACACTTCACAGCCCCTTGCCCGGGGCTCCAGCCACCCAGAGCTCAACCCACAGCTCGAACTGCAGCTGCACCCCGACCTACCTGCATTAAATGCATTCCTCAACATGTAATTGCTTGAATATTTTTTTTTGTTAAACAAAACATAAGAGCACATGGTTAGCTCCTAAGAATTCGTTTAGTAAGTATGGACTTCAGCTCGTGTTTATGGCCTTTGGCTAAGTCCGGTTATGAAGGAAGCTCAAAAGAGCTTTCCATATAAATGTGGCATCTTTTGATAGCACCCAGTCAGGAGCACACAACAACAGCCAAGGCAATATTCATAAAACTGCAGATTTGGCTGCACATCTTCAATTCTCTTAGAACTGCAACTACCACAAGCATGTGATGAAGGGGTATCACTTGGGTTAATGGGTATCATCTTTCCAGTGTGTATGCTTAAGGTACAGGTAGGACAGCAGTCATGATCTATTATAGCAAGTGAGTATATGAAAGATATATAAACTGGGAATTTTTTTGAGGAACAAGATCAAATTTGCATTGCAAGCCTACATTACTTGAGTTTTTAGAGGATCAAAATGCAGTCACTTTTAAATTACTTAGATGTGAGTTGGTCTACACTGAAAACCTTTCATACTTGTAGTTAAAATTTATAGCAAATAAAATCTCGTAAACAGCTGAAAAGTGATTCCACATTTCAGATATACAAAAAGCAGACTATACATCAAAGATATACCTATGTCTTCTAACACTAAGCATGTAGTTAGGGTGGCTGAGTTGTCTGGAGAGGCTTCCCAGGATCCCTGCATAGTCAGCAGGGAGAATCAGGCACCTCTGGATCGTTCATATCAGGGTCCTTACATGCCTTGAATTATGTTCCAAAACCTTTCTCTATTACCATTCAAGAAAAAGGAGTGCACGTGCACGTGCAAGGTAAAGGTATTAAGAAACATTAATTTTTAAACTCTTTTTGTGTAACGTGACTTGGAAAAAAGGATTTTCTAGCAAGTAGAATGGAGCTACAATTATGCTAATAGCAGTCATTTCCCATAAGAAACACATAATCTGTGTACTTTATGGTCTGCATCAATGACTGATTAAGGGGTTAGTTTTGACTTCTCAAAACCAAACATATTTTGAAGACTTTGCTTTTCCAAAGTGTCTTTTATATGAGGTTTATAATTATGGCTATGGAGTATGAGAACAGGAAGGGCTTTAAGAAAACATCAGTTATTTTATTAGAAAATGCATAATCACCAAGAACACGCATCATTAACTTTGTAACTATAAAAACCAAAAATACTGTAATTGGAACATTATAATAAAATACAAAGTAATTAGAAGAGAAAAAAATGTTGTCATTTTCACCTATCTGAAAATTTTTGAGTAGAACTGTGTCCCAAAGAGTGTTTCATATTGAGAAAAATAAAAACTGCAAGGTCACATGTTGAAGGTAAAATCTATTCAATTTCAATCATCCTTTAAAAATCTTAAAACTAGTGTGGGCTGAACAGAACTGGCAGTGCGTAGTGCTCCTTTTGACCAAAACCGTTTGAGAACAGTAAAAGCAGTTTCATTATGTTCAGATGCTATGGTGATATTTGGCAGTAGAATTACCTTGGATCAGTTATATTTAGAGATTAGGTTAGGATAAAATAGACAGATGGGAAATTGGGGGGGGCGGGGAGGAAAAAAGAGACAAATAAAATGCAACTAAAGTTCTAGCTCAGACCTTTAATTAGTTAGCCTGGAAGAGAAATTGCAGTAGAATAGACTGAAAGGTTTAAGAGAAACCTGGTGACCTCTGAAACAGTTAATCTTTGCAGTTAGATTAGACTTCATGGTTAGTCAGAGATTCATGGAATCCTCTTTCCCTGTTTTCATGGGTTGCTCATTTAGATCCTCTAGGCTCCTTCAATGCACAGCGACACCATATTCCTTTAATGACAAAAAAAAATCATAGGCAATTACACTGCACACAGGATGTAATTCCTTATAAATCTTTCACTAAGAAGGCATACCTAATGAAATTGTACACGCAATGATGCTTTTACTTGAAACATGTTGGGTCGTGTTTTCTTCCACAGCACACAGGGAAAGCAAAACATTCAGGAAAGCAAAATGTGCCAGAGGAAGAGGAGTGTAAAAGCATTCATTTCCCTCAAACACTCCTTCCTGATCAAGCACCACAGCCTTCCGGGGGTGGATAGGGGAGAAGAGGAAACCTTGGGGTCTCTAAAACATCATTCTCTTAAGATTGAAGGCAGATTTCTAACTGCAACCCAACAACAAATCTCATTCACAGACAGCCACGAGGGACTAAAATATGCTCCCTAAGGGAAAAAGATGCCCCTGAAAAGACAGGGAGCCTCTGCTCCTGCTTCCTTGACAAAGTCCTACCATCCGTACAGTATACTTTTTTCATGGTGTGAAGAAGCACTTAGCCCTTCTCCTGCATTTGACAGGAAATATTTTAGGTTAAATCTTGCAGGATTTCTTTCTTTCAGAAAATGTGACATGAGGTTTTAAAGCTTTTGATGGTAACATGCAATGTTTTTCCCATTAATCTGAACCAACTTTGAACAAGAGGTTCTCAAGAACAAACACATTTCTGTTGATGTCTGCCATCACCACTTCTAAAGTTCACTATTTTACTCTAGATAGCTCAGCAAAAAGCCCAGGAAGAAATGCTTGTGGGAAACACTGTGCAACCTGGTCCCTTGGGTTTCCATGGGTTTAGAGCCAGAGTTACACGCTGGAGCTACGCTATTGCACACAGCACTTTTCTTGCCAATGAAGCTGCCTGTGAGATGAGATAAAACTGAGGACCTGACCACTTTGTGAGCAGTATGGATCCCCCAGGGCTTTTTGCAATAATGAAGTTGTTGGCTCTAAAGCCTGTGCTAGTTCAGCTACAGGAGAGTGTGAAAGAGGAAAGCCAAACCTCCTAGAGTAACATTCATCAGTATTGATGCAACATTTGCAAGACATTTAAATAATATGTTGTGAAGGACAACCAAGAATCTTACATGAATTAAACTGTTATTTCAGCTCAGGTAATTAGTTTCTATTTACCCAGTTTCCAAAATTCTGTGGAAATCCTCCTGTAACTCGTCAGGATGTTATTCAAGTTAGAATTGCTAGAAAATAAGACAGAATGATGGTTAGGAGTAATTCTCCCACAGAACTATTGTGTTCATTGTCATAAAGGCAGACAAAAATCTGAAGCCTCTTCACTGCAGAGCCTGTAATCTAGAAAGAAATAAAAAATCATTAGAGAAGATGAAACAATATATACATTCATTAAATACATTAGGGCTTAAAATATTAAATGAAACAACAATTGTTTCCAACCGCTTTCAACTTTGTTCTTGATAATTACACATGATTAGAAGCATCTATGTACACTTAAGGAAAATTGTATACCGCAAAGTGACATAACAATCATATAATTTAATTTAATAATTTAATTACAGAGGGATTCAACGCTCAGAGTGAAATTACACTAAAACCTAGACCAACCCATTTATGAGTCTCAGCCTGAAGAGCTTTAAACAGAGATCTGGAGGACAGCAAAATCTACCTTTACCTTTTTGTTTCCTTCTCTTAGATTGTTTAATTACAGCAGCACATGAGATTTATGAACAGTTTAAAAATGCAGGAATAACAATCTGAAAAGACAGACAAAGCCTGGTTTCTTAATTGATGTAATCTAATAAAATGAGGCAGAATTATAGTCACTATTCTTAGGAATGCTTTGGGGCAATTTTTTCAGCAGGAGAGGTTTATAAATACAGGCTCTCCTACAAATTGCACTGTCTCTAGGTAAACAGAGACATCTTGGGTGCATATGTTTGTTCAAGGATTGCCTGAATGCATCAGATTAGGACTTTCAGCAGCAGTAACCTGCCTTTCTGGTTGAAGGGGACCTGTGTCAGTTAAACTTAGTCCTTTACAAGTAGAAGAGCTGTTGTCTGGACCAACTCTGAGCAAGAAAAAACAATTTCCAAAGCTAAACCCTCAGATCTTCATAGCTTGAGGACAGAAATAAGTTTTACAATTAATAGTTGTAATGATATCATGTGCCGATGAATGGATGTGAAATGAGACACAGAAGCTGACTAGTGACTGCTAAAAATATAACTGGCATTTTTATAACTATGTCAACCAACAGGTTTTCTGAAAAACAGAAGAAAAAAGCACCTACACAATACGAACATGCGATTTTCCTCATTCATCTTCTTTTATTTTTATTATCAGATAATCCGTAAGGGTAACTCTAAGTGTAGATTAATGGAGCCAGGCAGATATTGCAGAGGAGAGTTCCAGCAACCATTCTGTAAAGCACAGTGGTTTTATCAAGACAGAGATGCAGTTTCCAAAAGCACTTTTCCTATGATATCCATAGCGCTAGGATCAGTAGCCCGGTCCAAAAGCTCCCATTTTCCTCCTCTTCCTGCAGAGCTTTCTGAATTGCTTGTGTTTCCAACACATCCTGGTGTCTTCATTCTGTTAAACGCGTTCTGCACTTTTTACTCCAGCTTTTGTAGGGTAATTATGAAGAGACCTCATCCAGTGGTCATCTGACGTCCCACATGGCAGCCTTATTTAGGTTTTTACATCACTAGACAAAAAAGGACTGCTGTTAAAAAACCAAAAAATTAAAAAGTACTGTAAATAGGTACAGCACAGGAAGTTGAAGAAATTTTTTTAAGGTTTTGAACATTTTTTTTGAGACATAGTGTTGTTTGTAAAAGAAAAGAACTTGTACTGGTTTTGAGAGTTTGTTCTCTCAGATCTCCATACCAATAGCTGGTAAGGCAACTCTGGTATATTTCTACTTCACCTCTTGGTCAGAAAGCCAATGAAAGATAAATGTAGAAGATGAATGCTGGTACCCCCAGCTGTCAGTCCAACGTTTCATTTTGGTACCATAAAAACTTCTCTGACTGCCCTGCTTTGCAAAACTGGGTTTTCAGCTGTAGTTCCCAAAAAAAGACTGATTGCTGCATCCTAATGGCTTAAACTACAGCAGCTTTAGAGGACTTTATCCACTGTACATTTAATCTAGGAAATATACTATCTGAAATTAAACATTTTAATGCTTCTTTATTTGGGAAACACAATAAGGATTTATCAGACCTCATATCTGTATTCTGAAATGACTTCTAAAAGGGAATGATTTAAGAAAAATAAAAAGGTTACGTATTTGGTGTGGTGGTACCAATTATTCTCGCTCCTCTATGGCATGTTAGAAGATGAGAAGGAAGAAATCTGATGGACTTTCATAAGACATTGAATTTGATCCTATACCTCTGTTCAGATGTTATTGACCAATGCTTAGTGGCCAATTCTGACAAACTCTTTAACTCCATCAAAACATACTTTTGTTCCCAATGACATTGCAAGTAACAAACCAATAGAGTGATAAAAAATAATCATAGCTTCTATGTCAGTGCTCATCCAAAACATTCTGAACTGCAGTTACAGTGCTGGAATGATAAATCTCATTACTATTAGAAGAAATACCAGTATTGACTTTGAAGTATTATGCCTTGAATGTCACTGATGTTCTAAGCAGACAGAAGATAATGTCACTCACTCTGAAAATTTCCAAATGAAGTTAGAAATGCTGATATATGAGACACAAGGAAAGACAAAATTGATGTAAACTCTAGATACTGGAAATGTGTCCCTTTTAATAAATCCAAACTAACAGTTTCGATCTGAGGTCTACATCTTGAGGGTGAAAACTTTAATCTCCATCAGCAATCTACCACCAGCCTGACTTGTGAGATATGATGTGGAGCTGCAAGATCCAGCTTGTATTAGATGAATTGCAATAGGAAAAGGGGTAATAATTTTAAACTAAAAGAGGATAGATTCAGACTTGATATAAGGAAGACATTTTTTACAATGACAGTGGTAAGGCACTGGCACAGGTTGTCCAGAGTGGTGGGGGTTCTCCACCCCTGGAAACATTCAAGGTCCGGTTGGAGCAGTAGCTCTGAGCAACCTCATCAACTTGATGATGTTCCTACCCATTGCAAGGGAATTGGACAAGATGACCTTTAAAGGTCCCTTCCAAACCAAATAAAATCATCCCACAATTCTATGATTTGAGCGTTCCTTGATTTTTAACATGTTATTTCCCTTGATTTAAGTTGTTGCCTTGTGTTGTGCTGCTCTCGTACTTTGCTATCCGTGTGAGGTTCAGCTTGGGAAGGTGGCCAGCAAGTGTCCAGGGAGCTACTGCACCCCACCAGCCCCTCAGCCCCCAATGACCCCAACCAGAGGTGTCCAACGCTCCCCTCCACGGTGACCTCAGCCCCAGCATGGTGGGACAAAGGCGGCCGTCCTTCCAGGGGCCAAAGGCCGTCACCATCTTCTGGGACGGCGAAGCACCGCTCGTAAGGGGTTCATAAGCATCTCTCCGGTGTCCCCCGGGGAAACACGGGTATATTTTAGCCCAAGCAGCTGGGGCGGCCAGCGGAAAGCTCCTCCCTAGGGGTGTAGCACAGGAAGGGGTGGCGGTCGGGGGAGTCGCGGAGCTCCTTGCGAGGCGGCGGCGTCCCCGGTGCCCGCTTTACTATGCGTGTGTCTTGTGTTACAGCCATGCTGCACATCGGCGGCCAGAGCGAGGGGCGCGGGGAGGAAAAGGCTGTTTACACAGACTGCAAACCGCCCGGGGAATAGTGCGGGAGAGGAAGTGAGCCGGGCCGCTGTCTGACTGCCCCGGCTTCCTGCTCGCTCCCTCACACGGGCAGGCGCTCACACACACACACACACACACACACACATACACACACACACATACACACACACACACACATACACTCACTCACTCACACAAACACACAAACTCCTTCACNCACGCCGGCCCAAGGCGGGGAAAAAAAAAAAAAAGGGAAAACAAAATCAGGATCTCATTACGAGAGTAACAGAGCGCCTGCAGAAGACTGTCAGCATGGAGAACCAGGGAATTTTACTCAGCTCCCTCTAGACTACCAGGAGAGAGTGGAAAAGTGCCTCAGCCGCTGGGTAGGTACAAGTGCTGCTGCGCCCGCCCCGGCTCCCGCAAAGTTTCGGGGGGCTGCGGGCTGGGGAAGGGGAGGCCGGCGGCT
>VZTN01028550.1:51605-112801 GCA_013400515.1 Erpornis zantholeuca
TTTTCAGTTGAATCTGCATTTCCCAGAAAGACGCCTCTAAAATATAATAGGAGGAAGTCCTGAATTAGAAAGTTTTTGCAGTTTCAACACAATGGAAGGACTTGGAGGATGCTCTGACAGGAAATGTCCTAGTTGCTGGATGTGGAAAAATTACCAGCATTCTGTATCATACACAGTCGGTTCCCTAAAGTGTCCTGGGTATGGATTGCACCACTAGTTTATGACCTTTATTAGAGAAAGTTCTGCATCAAATTAAACCGGGTATATTTACACACTTAGTTGGGAGCTTATTTTTTCAAGCCCAGTTAAATTAGCAGTATCTAATAAGTATCTAAGTAAGTTCTCCTTTGATGAATATGTGAAAACTTTCTGAGTAAACAAGTTGATATTTGTTTTTCCTCCTTTCTGGCAGAATCACTAACTTCTCACCAACCACATCCTATTTATCACCCTTGAAGCATCTCTGTTGAGAAATAAAGTGTTAGGACTGACTCAGCCTTTTCTTTCAAATAGTTCAGAGCAAACATTTGGGAAGACTTGGCAATTGTCATTAACCTCTCATCATATACTCATAGTTATACAGATGAATTTTCGGTTCATCTGAAAATTGTTATGGCTGACTGATTTTTAAATTATTTTAGGGAAGTTCCTTTTATTGATTGACACTCTTGCTTCTATAATTAAATGCAAAACAAGTGTACTTCAATTTTTTCATAGAAACTAAAATGTGAAATAGAAAAGTAGTCCTAGAGGATTTATAAATAACTCTTTAACATTTCATATCGACATTCACCTTAGAACTATGTTGAGGATGAATATAGACTCTGCCTTATTCCATACTTTTCTCTAGATATACTCTTTGATATTTTATATAGCATGGAATTTATATCTGGAATTGTTTTGGTAATTTCCAACAAGAGTTTTTTTAAAAAATTCATATAACTGTTTATTTTCTAAGTATTAATAGCCTTTACAATTAATTTATTTAGGTAAAAATCTCCATTTCTACTACTGAGAATTGGTGGTAAAAAAAATGGCAAAACAGTCACATTCTTGCACATGGTATTGCAGCAGTCATCTCAAGGGTTAAAATGAACCTGAGACACTTAGAAAAATAAAACCAGAGCTGCTATTACAAACTGGGACAGATGTAGGAGGCCAGGTTTCCTGTGGCCCATTTTCCAGTTTCCTGGCTGCAACCTGCAGAAATAAAGGAAGCCAAATGCTAACATGAATGAGAAACTAACAATGCCCCAGGTCACACTGCTCGGAGAAACGTGCTGGACAGAATTAGGATACAAAAGCAGAAAATGGACGTACAAAACCGTACACACATTTTCCAGACTGTTGAAATGGTAAAAAAAAGGCATCTGTTATTGAGAAATGCTGTGTGCTTGCAAAAGCACACACATGCCTGTAAGGGAAATGTAAGTGGAGGTGTGTGCCTGCTGTGATGGGGCATACAAAAAGGAGCTGGATCTTTTGCAGCTGCTTTGGTTACAGAGGGAATCAGCAGTTTCTTCATATGCTAAGGGAAATTAATTTCCCTGCCCTGACTCATCCTCTTAATCCTTTTCATGTACGTGTCTGATCACCCATCTTTCTGTGACAACCTATAGGACATAATGCTGGCTAACACTTTTTATGTCTTCCTGATTTAATTGATCTCCGGATGGTTTTTTTCAGCCTCTGGGCACCCCAGGCAGTCTGTCCCACTCAGCTGTCCCTCCTCTGCCCCAAGTCCCACAGCCTGGTTTATAGCTCAGGCTCCCAGATGTTGTTCCTCTGCAGACCCTCTAAAGCAAAAGAGACTGGTTTTGATCCTAATGCCTGGAGGTATTCCTAGTTTTAGCCTTCAGGACTTGTTCATGTTGATTGTCCAGGATCAGCAGTTTATCTCTATTTTAGAAAGGCTGTAGGGGAGCTGACATGGAGAAAAAAATCCAGGTGGGAAACCTGGACTACTTGAGAGACCAGAGTTGCATTACAGCTGTAACAGTTGTATGGAAGCTAAGGAGCTCTACAGAAGTCCTGAATTGCTGTGGAGCTCCTTTCCAGCTTTTTGCCTTTTTCATTTGGCTTTTCCTATGCAAGAGTCCTATAAAACTTAATGCTTTGTGGACTATCCTGCTTATCTCACAGTTCAGAGAACTACATGTCATAAATCTTCGTGATACAGAGATTTTATTTAGCTAGATTTGTCTCTGAGCCTCCTGGTTTTCTACTTGGATTTAAGTTTACTTCTGCTTGGATTTAAGATGCCTTGCTTATTTGTTTTATTTTGCCCAGCAGATTAATAACTGTATTTTTGGATCTTAATGCCAGTTTACTGACTGCCATTTTATCACGTGGAATTTCATAAGTATTGTCTTGGTAAAAAAAAAAAAGCCTATGCAGCTCATCAGCACATATATTATCACGTCTTAGCTATTTCTAGTATAACTTGCATCATGCTTTCATACTGTTTTTTCATGCTGGTTGAAGCCAGTCTTCATATGTGAAAGGGAGAGAGAGTGTTTGGAATGTAGGCCCCTTGCCTGAGTGAAGAATTTGGGTAGGGCCTTTCCAGGAAAATCTTCTCTCAGATGGGAAGCTTTGCCTTATGGATGTCTCCATCCATTTCCATTATCCTCTTCAGGCAGAGCTTATGGTGTTGACTCTGCTGCTGCTCCAAGTTTAGGCATTTCTGTTAGTCCCTCAGTTTGGTTGAAATAGGAGCAAAATTATCAGCAGGGATACTCTGATTTGCCACCTTCTGGCATCAGACCTAACCTTAAACTTTGGTGTGCGGAGAGCATGTTGTATCATGCTGATCATGCAGTTGCTAAGGGTTTGTATGGGGGGAAGCACATTGCAAGGAATGTAAATTGCTAATGCAGATGGTGTTAGTGTGGTTCCCTGTCACAGCTGCCAGAGAAATGGATATTCAGAAAACTCAGTCCTCAAAATACAATTTTGCTGTTTAACACAGCATTTCCAAGTATAATTCATTCTAACTATGCCTATGATTATTTGCATCAGTGGTAGTGGAACTGATCACAAAGTAAAATTACTAGGCTATCTAGGTCAGGTCAAACTAACAAATTTTGTTTCGCGGCTTAGAAAGCATCTTTGATTATCAAATGCATTGGATAAATATTTTAAAAATGTCAAGGTGGCAAAATCAGATATGTCAAAGTTAATGGCTTAAAAAATGGACTCTTTTGTCTATAAGGATTTTGATTAGGCTCTCCATGACACAGCATAAATGTTTCTAACATAGGTTGTGTTTCTCTTTCTGTACCATTGATGCATATCACTATCTAAATAAGGGGTTTTTTAAAACTATTTCTTCTGCTAATCCATGTAGTTCAGTATGTGGTTCCATGTATTATTTATTGCCCTGCATTCAAATAATGTACTGAGAACAGAAGTAAGAGGAATATTTTTATTACTATTTAATATTAATAAAGAGTTGAATGAAATGTGGTTGCTGTAGGAAGTGACCACATCCTAACAACCCTTTCTGTCAAAGTAAGGCAAGACACTGAATTCCCTTTCAGTCAGTAAAAATTCAAAATAATTAGAAAATACATACATGAAATATAATGTTTTCTGAAGATCTCCCACTCCTCACAGTCATAATTTATTATGACTTCTAATAGAGGTACCAGATCTTTGGTTGAATTACATGTCTTGTAATGAATCCAATACATCTGTCGTGAGTCTCTTGCTTGACCACTCAGATGAGGCACAAGTTAAGCCCTAGTGCACTGTGTGGCCATTCTGTCCTCCCAGGGGGACAGTTAGTGCCTTTTGGAACCCAAAACAGTTCCCATGGAGAAAGGCAGGTTAATACTTCTATTGGCCCATTTGGAAATGAAGTATTTTGTATCAGTTAAATAAATCCTGTCACTGCAGGGTCTTAAATATTTACTGTTGTTGTGGGCAGAATGGGAATTCGCCATGGGCAGAATGGGAGCTTCAGACAAAGTTTATTAGAGAAGCCTTCCCACTCAGTCACGGAGTGCAGAAGGGACCCCTTTGCTTTACAAACTCCTTCTCAGAGAGGCTTCCAGGCAGAGCATCCTGCTACAACTGTTCCCATGCAAATCACATTTTACAGAATGGAAATGAGATTTACACCATTTACCAAATTAAGAAATCTGAGATTTTACATCACTGTATATGCTTAGAACAAGGCTTCTGTTATAGGTGGTTACAGCTGTGAGTATTCAGTGCAACTCAGACCTGAACACTGCAAGTTTGGTGGATAGAAGAGTAGGACCATACAGTTAATGGCCAGCTGAAAATGTAGTTAGCATGATTTGCCTCATGTAGGGATCATACATATAGTTGCTGTACCAGCAATATGGGAAGCTTTATACAGGAACTCAGTGGCAGATGGAGGGATGAGGCACAATGCAGCATTGAGCTTTTTTAATCTCATTTCTGTAGGGGCAGACTTGGGTCATACCAGTAGAATATGTATGCATGTACCAGCTGAGCACATTGACGCTGAATTCTGAGGTACACAGGTCCTGTACAAAGCCTTTTCAGAGCCACATGCTTGGGGGAGTTGATGTTCAGGCAAGACAGGGTTGTGAGGAGCTGCCTAAATCTAATCCCACCACAGCCATCTGCCCTGGATCCATCACCTGAACTGACCCCCAGAGATTATCCGTGCATCTCGGCTGGAATAACTGAGCCACTTCCAGAAAGGTGGCAGTAACCTTTTATGTAATAGCCTGATGGGAGTCACCTCTCCTTATTCACCAGGATGTCGTTTGTGGAGTGAGTATTCCTGTCGGATTCTCTCGCCCGGGCTTGTGCTGTTTATGCATTTTACATTATGCATACGACTGAGTCACCTTGAGCACCGAACTCAGTAGATAAAATGGAATCCAAAACTATTTACATTTTACAGATGATAAGCATCAGAAAACAGGTTCATAATGGAAAGTGTAGTACAAAGTTAGCTGTATATTACCTTGTGAGTGTTCATGCGCAGAGGTGAATAGGATGGAGCAGGCTGCAGCAAAATGTTCCTCACTTTGAATTCAGTTCCACCTAACCTCTCTGGAGAGCCACAATTGCTGATTTTGTAGTTTAAGATCTGGATGAGAGAATTGTGTCTCTGAGGTATTGCACTGTTTTGGGTGATGATATGGTGGTGAAGTTTGTATTGGTACTTCTATAATTCTCATCCATCTTCACTTCCCTCAGCTGAAGTTCTGATGACAGGTCTTTGTAACATGGGATGTATTTTAATACAATTTTGAAGTAAGATATTTACAAGTTACTTCTAATTTTGCAGAGCAACGGAAGTTCTGTTTGTGATTTCTTGTTAGGAAGAGTTGTATGATGCAAGCTGAAATTATGCAGGGTATGGCTTCAAAATATGTGATGTACAGAAAATAGGATTGATTAAAAGGAATATGATTGTATATAAATGTATCTTTTTAGCAAAGTAAATTGCAAAACTTAAAAGTATTAGAAAGTGTGCATATATATATGTATATATATATGATGTGTATCTGTATATTATGATACCAGATTACTAGGGACACTTTATTATCTATGAAGTTATAGATAAATAATCTGTTAAAGATACTAATACTGGCACAGAGGGTGTAGTTTAAAGGAACTTTTAAAGGCTGTAAAGTGAGTAACTGTCAGGTATATTTAATTCTAGCTACGTTTTGGTTTTTTTTTCATGCCTTATTCTGTGTGGAAAAGGATTTGTATAAAATTGCAGTGAAGTAAATGCAAACCTTTGAACGTGCCCAACCATCAATATAGGCAGTTGTTTCCAGGATCCCTAACAGGCCTAGGAGCCTCAAATGACCTTTGAAAGTGCTGCATAGTTACAGTGTCACACAGCTGGGCATCAGTGTTTTTGTCTTTGTCATTCAGACGGTACTCACAGTTAATTAGAGAAAGGAAGATTTTGAAGAGATAGTAGAACCGTCATTAATTCTGCCAACCCTTGTTTGGCCAGCATACTTAGAAATGATTTGGACCAAAACATAGCTCCAAATCCCTTTTTTCCGTAAAACTGTTGACAGCGTTCTCTAGTATCATTAACTTGCTTTACACTAGTGAAGCTCATGCAATTTACTTTTCTTTATAGTCCTGAACCTTATGCACAGTGATTTCCTTCATGCTGGGGCGGACCTGAAGAGGCAGCTGTTCCCGCCTCCCGCTGCGCTCTTCCCTGCCCTGGATAGCTGGAAGTCGTGTGCCCTCTTGTGGTACGCACATCCAGGGAAGCGTCAGCCAGCAAGCCTGGCATCCTGTCCGTGTCATCTGCTAGGGCACAAACAACAATATATTGGGAAACAAAATGAACAAAGGCGCTAAAAATCGTGAGCTTGTCTAGATAAAGACAAAAATATCCATTGTTTCATGCACAGAGGTCAGGTAATAATTAGTCCCATTAGCACCATAGTTAATTAATCAACATCAGCAATAAATCTGTGTGACATAACATATCCAAGTTAAGAATCAGAAGAGGCCAAGAAAAAGTAATGTGATCCAATGTTAAGGTGATAAGGCTGGAATGTTTTTGAAAGTGGGTGAAAATTTCATTTTCTGATTCTGTAGTTTAAAAGGTCAATTTTAGCTGCATCTTCATTAAAATGATAAGTTGTTAGCAGTGATAATGCTCCCAATTTTTAAGTCATGTATATACGTGTGCTAAATTGGAATATAGCCAGCTTTCAGTTTATCCTTTTATTGCAGTGCCTGAACAAAAGGTTTGTTCTAGGGAGGGCTCAGTAGCACAGGCAGTTAGCAGAGGAAAAGGATATTCAAACAACCTTTAGCAGAGAAAAGAAAATTCAAACAACCTCAGATGTGAGACTCAGGCACTGTTAAAAATATTCCTAATTCTCAGTAGTATGTATGATAATGAAAGAAGAGATCCCTGTTAAAGAGAGGTTCAGGGTAAACATCACTTACTTTACTGTGCCTAAGTGTACTGAACTTCCAGCTTTTCTTAAAAATAGAAAATATCTTTTGAGCTATTTGAATTGGCAAACAGAAGCAGCAAGAGTAATTTCAGGTCCTGGAAAAAAACAAAATAGGCAAAGGCTGTATGCTGGTGGGAGGGGGAAGGGATGTGGCTTTTGTTCTCTAATCAAAGGCAGTTGCTCTGGTCTTCCCTTGTCCTCCCCTTTTTCACAGTTACCTATCTGAACAGTATACTCCTCCTGACAGTAAACAGCAGGTTTTTAATATCATTTCAGTGAATAGTTATATTAAGTCCTTTCCCCCCCGCCTCGCCCCTTACATGTTCCTTTGAAGAGTGATTGCTTACATGGAATGGAAGATGCCAACTGGTGGTGACCTCATACAACGTGAGCTATGTGGGCAGTGCTTTTCTAAATACTTCCTCTATTTTGTGTGTCCCTTCAGAAAACAGCAGTGGGAAAACTACTGAAAAAGCAGTGGAAGACCTGTAGGTCTTGTGGATGTTTGGTTGTAAATGATATGGTAGCTTCCTTTTCTCAATTACGTAGGATGACTCTGCACAGAGCTTATTACTGAAATGAGCGTTGGGTGGAACACCTGCTCCCAAATGTTTTTCACACTGTTGCTCTCCTTTGTCCCTTGTAGGTATGGAGAGTGCAATCACACTGTGGCAGTTCCTTTTGCAGTTGCTGCTAGACCAGAAACACGAGCACCTCATTTGCTGGACGTCTAATGATGGCGAATTCAAGCTACTCAAGGCAGAAGAAGTGGCTAAGCTGTGGGGACTCAGAAAAAACAAAACTAATATGAATTATGACAAGCTGAGCCGAGCGCTCAGATACTATTATGACAAGGTAAATTTTGTTATTCTCATGCAGACTAAGAAAATAGAAATGATACCAGTTAATATTTCTCCTCTCTGTGGAAGCTATTCAAAAGTTCGTCTAACTAGTCAAGATACTAGAAGAAAAAGATTGTAGAACACGAATACACAAATATTGGAGAGCACAGATCTTGTTCTTGTCTTGATCTTCAGAAAAGGGGGTGAGATGGGATTATACAGAGAGTAATGCCAGTGTTCAGCACAGTTAGGGCATGGGCAGAAGAAAGTAGATATTGTTTCTGGACTGATCTTTGAGTACTGTTGTCATGTATTATTTGTAGTGCACCGATTCTTGCAGGGCACAGTGGGGCTGAGTGCTATGTAGTCAATCTAGCACAGCAATCAAAAAACATGTTGACTGCAAGTTAACAATGAACAATTTGATGATCAGACTTTTCATGACTCACGAGGACTCCTTCTTCTGAAAAAATTTTTGAGTTTCAGATTTAGAGCTGTTAGTGTTTTGTCCACTAGAAGTCAGATTTTCCCACTTAACGTGTTTCAAAGGTGGCCTGACTGAGAAGGCACACACAAAAGGATTCAGCGAGGACAGTGCAGCGGCTGTTCTGAGCAGTTGGTGTGATGAACCCCCTCCACTAAGTGCTAAAAAGGCTTCTGCTCAGCATGGGGAAGCTTGCTTCATTGTATGACTCCAACCCCTCTGGTTATAAACTTGACTGGGATCAATGGAGATGGAGTGCCTGCTGATGCATGAACAGCCCAGCCAGGCAGAACCCAAATATGCAGTTAGAGACTGAAAAGACATTGCTAAAAAA
Organism: Erpornis zantholeuca; assembly: GCA_013400515.1. NCBI lineage: Eukaryota > Metazoa > Chordata > Aves > Passeriformes > Timaliidae > Erpornis > Erpornis zantholeuca. The sequence continues at coordinate 60,219 of VZTN01028550.1, forward strand.
CAAGGAACAAGATATTTGCAGCACTTGTGTTTTGAGATCTCTCTGATCTCTGTGAAGTAATGGAATATAATGGCTCCTTACCTGAGATTCTCTTGCTTCTTTTATCCCTTAACCTTTTTTTACCCCCGGTTCTGTTTTCAGTTCCCTGCCCCCAGCACACACACATACACACCTTTGTGGTCTGTTTTGTTTCAAGTAGCATCTGCCAGAGTGGCTGTACAGTTTCTTCATCAGGGCTCTGGCTGAGGTGGCTGCTTGCTGTTTGTAGAGACGGTCTTCTTCAGTTTTATCTAAGTGTGGCACAAAGATTTTGGCCATTTTTTCAGGCGTTCTGCAGTCCAGTGGAGGTCGTAGCACCTAGATGGAAAGAAGGATAACTTCTTTTTTCACCATGTCTTGCATTCAGAGTTTGAACCCCTACCCAAACCAGTGGCTATTTCTATTTAAATGGAAAGAGTAACTCCTTTAGAACAAAAGAATGGGAGCTTTTCACTCTGTGAGTATAGTGTTTTGTGTCCTGTAGGTTCCCAGACAGTGGAGAAAGGTGGCTTATTGGGAGAGTGCAGAGGGACAGATCAACCTGCTGCAGGTTTTCAAGTGTGAGATAATGGCATAAGAGAGCAGATAGTGAATCCTTGTAGACTGGTATGGTGTGCTCAGCAGTCCTAAACGCTTCCTCTGTTCAGTCCTAAATGCTTCCTCTGCCTTCAGTTCGGTCTATACTGCATAGCACAGAAGGGAAGAAGTCAAGAAGGGGAGGAAAGGCTCCCCTTGACACTTCCTTCCCCTCTGCAACACCAAAAGGGAAGGACTGGGGAGGTGAAAGAGCTGAGGTAGCCTTAAGGAGCCTTCTGAGATCCTTGTCCCCTCCCTCCTTGTGTGCAGTGGTGGATGTGTTGGCAGCTGGGGATGCTGGGGCAAATGGGATGCACACTGAACAAATGGGACAAACACTGAGCTGAAGATGGGGGAGTGGCAGCAGGAAAAATGAGGCAGAACTCTGGACAAGATTTCATTTGCATAGTGGAACTATTGACAGGAATTTCTCTACCTATAACCTAAGTGATCTGGCAGCATGTGAGTTTGAGGCAGGGGTCAGTGTTGATTTAGAAATTATGGTAGCCCATGGGCTGGATCTTCCTTTCTTGGATTGTCCTCTGCTCTTACTGCATACAGCTGACACTGAACTAATGTTTCATGGTCTATCTTTGAAATTATTCACCATGGAGAAATAAAACCTGATCGCTGGATAAATGGGGGTTTATGAGCTCTGCCTTTTGCTTGGGGGGAACATTGGCTTGTTAAAATTCATCATCTGATTCATCTGAACTTAAAAGTAAATTAATTCCAGTACTGGAGAAAAATAACACAATTAGGACAAGTTCCTTAGCCTAGCTTTCAAAACGAGCATGACATGCTGTTGAGGCTGATGGCTAGATTTATGTTAAATTCACACAAAAAGCACCCCAGGAAATATAGAGTAAGGCATGTGTTGATTGTAATTTGCTACCATGATTATAGTTGCTAAAGGTTCGTAGATAATCTGAAGACCCATTTCCTGTTTCTTTTGTTCCCCACATTCCTCCCCCCCCCCCTTATTTTTATTTAATGCATTTCCCCTATTGCCTCAACAGAGCAGTAGCACAGATGACAGATAGCAGTGAGGAAAGGTATCCTGCACTTTACTTACAGCTTGTGTCCATCCTGTCACACACTTCTGCCAGTCAGAAATCTCTTGTAATGCTTTCAGGCAAGGAAATGCTTCAGCACTATTCCCACACAGAGCACTTTAGCTTGAAGTAAAATACCTTTAGAAGTAGGGTTAATAAGTTTCTTTTTTTTTCTGAAGTTGCCCAGTTATTTTGTTTTTCTGGTATCTGTAATGGAACACATCTTTTGGAAGTCACCAGGGGTTTCAAGACTACTGAAAGCCCCTATGAATATTTCAAGATGACACCACAAGAGAGAAGCTAGTGAGGTTTCCCATGAGGGTTTTTCTTTTTTTTTTGAGGGAAGGAGGGTGAATATGGGAAATTACATACAGATACCAACATTAATAGGATGTAGCAGTTGTGGAAGTCAAGTCCTCAGAAGTTAGAAAATACGAGAATCACAGTTCCCTGGATAACCCTAATGTTTGCATGAGTTATGCTGCATCTTCAATTACCCACTCACATACTGTTGTGATGAGCAGCTGTTCCATATTTTTGCATCCTCTCTGAACAGTATGTGACCCCAGGCTTTACTCAGCGAGTGCTATTCAGTCTTTCAGTTTTAGTTTCAGTTAATGGCTGCCCACTTGTTTAGATGGCTTGGCAGTAGTATTAAAATAATATGGTTGCTTTGTGCTTACTGCAGTGCAGGGGACAGGGCTTCTCAGGTGCTCTCAGGATTCAGAGGTTCCAGCATATTCACTCCCCTCCCATAACAGGTCAAACCTGGTAACCCGGTTACTGGTTCCTGTTTTTAATGTCTAAGTGTGACTGGCAGCATGGAAGAGTTGTTTCAGGAGAGGGTCCCTTGCTTGGGTGCTTACAGAACTTCAGGATATAAAGTGATAATGAAGACTATTATTTTGCTTTTGGGAAGGTCTTCTCTTAAGATACCTCAGGGGAAATAAAATCCAATACAATGAAAGAATAGCAGTGTGATTGTGCTGGAGTACCAACTATATATTTTGTAGTGGTGCAGGTAAGAGGTGTTACAGGAAATACTTTAAGGAGCGTTAGAAAGTACCTTTATAGAAAACTGGGAGGAGCTCCTTCCAAGGCTGATTTGTGTAAGTCAAGAATGTGCTTGGCTGAAATGGCATAAATGGTTATATAGTGCTATCTATATGGAAAAGATGGGGGTAAATAATTTGATAGTCAATGAGGTGATGGGTAGAGGATAAAAACCAAGAATATCTGCTTCACAAAGAGACATAGAATAGTTCCTGTTGGATGTGAGAGGAAAGGGATCTGTACTGCAGTAGAACTGTACAGATGAGCAGAGAACCTGGTCATAGGTGCCAGCCAGAGAAATAGCCTTTGTTTTCCAGATGGAGGTGAGCGAGGAAAGACTGAAAGCCAGCTAAATGAGAGCTTTGGTCTTCTAAAGGGCAGTACTGGTGCACAGTGTAGTAGCACCTGTGCCTGCATCAAAAATTTTACAAAATCTGCCTTCTGCACACACCGTATAATAAGCATACCTGTATAATCTGTGATGTTAGTAGAATCTGCCTGCCTGCACATGCTCATGTGGACACATCCCCATTTTTTAGAGCAAACTGTTCTGCCACTGGTACCTTCTGCCAGTATATGTACTTCAGACACCAGAGTGTGAGCAGCCCTCTGTCTGGGTAGGGGTCCCAGGAGCTGGAAGCAGCCTGGATAGAGTTCTGTGAGGAATTTTTAGCCTGTGTTCCTACATGTGTTGTGTTGCACCCCTCAGTACTCTTGGAGCCAGGGAACTTGCAGCACATCTAAGTGGGACTTGAAAGCAGCAGCTACAGCTCTGGTCTTTCTTCTTTCCTGGCCAGGAATGTTTAGTACCTACAGACAAGTTCATCCTGCTCTATCATAAATTTTGAGATCTCAGGCATCCTGCTTATAGGTCACTTCCTGGGAGGAAGGGAAAATGGTCTTCCTGCTCCTGAGGTCCCTCATTAGTTTGAAGTTCAATTAGGAAGTGGATCCTTTTTCCCAGCTCAGTCTCCCAAGTAGCTTCTGCAGCCAGCAAACTTGCTAGCTAACTGGTTTGGGCCAAGCCACTAAAATCCTTCAGTCATGCCGGTAGTATAGTTACACATTTGCTCTAAATGGCTCAAACAGGGAGCAGGAGTCAGAGCTGATGAAAGTAAAGCATGAACACATGATAGATTTCAGTAGTGCATATGCACAGTTAACACAACTCCTCCCTAGTATAGTCTAATTTAAGTTGCAGGGGGAACCAGTCCACCGAGCCTTTGGCATCCAGCTCAGCCAGCTGCTCTGTGGAGAAGGACAGGGGCAGAGGAGACCCATCCCTGCAGCTGGTGATTCAGAGCTCTCGGGTGAGGCTGGTTTTGGAGGGCTCTTAAAGCGAGTTCCTGAAATGCTGGGGTGTGAATAAGCCTGAGCTCCCTAACACGGCTGAAGTGCTGGAGCAGGCAGCAGGCAGTGCTCTGCCCAGCTCGTATCAGCAGCTCTCTAAGCACTGCTCATCAGGGTGGGGTGGTCATGTTTGCTGTAGCCACTGTTTTGTACACTGGGAGCAGAGGAGGGGAAGTGTAAAGTGTTCAAGTGAGGAGCAGTCAAGAAGCCGACAGAAGAGGAGCATTCCCTGCTGCCTGCCCTCTCTCCAAGCATCAGTGCTGTCTATTGATAAGATTTTTTTTAAGCTACTGGACTGGAGTCCCTGCTCTTGTCCCAGTCGTTCATTTCTTCTCGGCAGCAGCTGCATGGATGCAGCAGTCCTTCCTTAACTCCCTGAAGCCCTGGCCAGCAGCCACTAGCACTCATTGCAAGCCTGTTCATGAGGGAATTTACCTAAAAATTCAAACAACAACAATAAAATAGGGCTAAATGTTCACATACACTTACTGTCCTGCTACTGAGCAAGTGGTCTAGTCTTCCTGCAGATGCGTTCTTTGCCCTTTCAAACTGCTTGTGGTGCCTGTCACTGTCTTCTGTGGTTTGAACTATCATAGCTCAGAATGATTCTGACAGATCACTGAGGTGATGGTAAAAATATGCTGCTTTTTACCTTCAATTATTTGTCAAAAAAATATAGAAAAGTCGGTGCCTTTCCAAGGCACTTCATTAATTTGATTCCTTATTTTCTCTTGCACGCTGGTGGAGATTTCCTCAGGCTACACATTTAAGAGAAACCTGCAAAGTGCTTGAGGGATCTGCACTTAGATCTTTTCATCTCCAGCCATCGTTAAGTGGGCCTTCGCTGCAGGCTGGCAGAGTCGGAGGAGCAGCACTGCAGTGGTCTTAAAATATAACTATATTTAATAATAACAAAGGAAGTATAAACTCACCAGCCCATTCAGTTGCTTTTTATAGCAATGTTCCCCGTTTCAAGCCTGCATCAGTGTAAAAGTGCAACCCTTAAATACATTTAATCTTGTTCTGCTGGGAGTCGTATTTTCCAAGGAGGATCACAGTTGCTAGTGCTTAATGTTATAGTAACTCAAAGTTGCCAGGAGCAGAGGGGAGGTATTATTTTAAATTAAAATATATATATCAAAGAAAGAAAACAAAAATACAGTTGGGATGGTTTTTTACATATGTGAGTAGTTTGGAAGTTTTGCTTTTTGGAAAAAGAATGCATTATTGAGGGTGCAGAAAAAGTGCATTCATCCAATGTTGCATCTAATTAGCAGTGAAAAAATAAATGAGGCCAAACCCAAAGCCATGGGAATTAAAGCTCATGCAGATTGAGATTTTGTGGGCTAACTATTTGTCCTGAACCTTTGGAGGGCAAAAAAAAGACACTGCAGCATCTGCCAGGTGAGTAGATGTGTGTACAATTCAGCATGGAAGAGGGCAGCTTTTTTATGCCTTCAGTCTGAGCTTGCTGAATTTAATTCTTCTCTTTGCTACAGATCCCTGTTATCAACTTGGGAAACAACGTTTTCTGATTATGACACAGCTCCTGACCTGTGATGCAAAGCTGCATCCCAGGGTTCTTTGAAGGGTTAGTTTTGCATTCAAGAAGGTGCCTGAATGAAATGCCAGGACATTCAGAGAGAAGAATTACAGAGTGCAGTAGCTAAGCTGAAAAATGGAAGAGGTTCTGATACCCATGTGCAGATTCTTTCAGAAAGGGATCCTTGCTTTTGTGACTGAACAAGGTGTAGTGCAGGCATTACAAGCACCCAGGACTACATATTGTCCATACATATAGAGAGATGATGTTTCTTTTCCTTTTCCTTATTTTTTTTTAATTTTCAGTCAGTTTAACAAATATTTCCACTATTGGTGTCAGAAGCTGTGGTAGAATGAAAAACCAATTACATTTTTAGGAAATTTGTAAATATTTACATTCCCATATGTACAGCAAAGCAGATGTCTGAAGAATACCAGCTGGAGGTGCAGCAGATGTGCAGGACTAAAGGGAAGTGTCTTGAAAAGCATTTTTCAGAGGCAACTTAAACTCTCCACCAGGGGCCTCAAGAAAAGAGAAATTAGTGTGGAAATCTCAGGACATATTTCTTCTTTTGTTCTGCAGCACTTGGCTTAGGGTGGTAAATGTTCCAGCCCCCTGTGCCATAAAGTGCCTTTGAGGAGAAGCTCACATATCCTTGAGGATATTGAGCATTGTGTTAGAGCAGCCAGCCAGCCTGGGTTTGCAGGAGGAGAGCTAGGACTAGAAACAGGATGCTCATAATAAGTCTCAAAAGGAATCAGTTCTTTCCACGAAGGGGACACTTTAAGAAAGAAAAATAAATGGCTCTACAAACCTTTAAAAGGTTTGGGATTTTTTTAATAATTAATTTCCATAGTCAGTTAAGACTGATGAAAACCTGCCTGCACCAGTGAGCCTCCTGAGCCTATTGCAGGCCTGGAGGTGGTGCAGGGGATACCGCAGGACACAAGTACTTCTCCAGCCCGTGCAAGGGGTTGCATTTTCGCAGACATAAGTTCATGGTCATTGACAGAAAGACAGTCACTGTCAGTTCAGCTCAATCCTTTCCTTATGTGCTAAGGAACAGAGGGTAAATAACAGGAGCCAGGAGGCTGAGGTGGTTTTGTCCTTTGCAGACATTCTGAGAGTACTTCATCCTCAGGGTACCTGGTGTCAGTTTTAGGAGGCAAGAATGAAGGAATTTGCCTTTATTGTGGAATGCAAGTGGTGGCGTGGCTTGAATCCACAAGGCAGCAGAATTGCTTTTACTGGAAAGAAAATATTCCCAAGCTGCTTCAGAGGAAGCAGAAGTAAAACAGGCTACCAGTAGGTCTTTGTCACCTAGTGATGGTGATTTTGTTGGAAACCATGAGGAGGCAGGAGTGGACTCCCTGGCTGAGCAGAGAGAGGTGTTGGAATAAGCCAAGGGTGATCAGCATTTGGAGCCCCACAAAATGACCTGCCTAGCTTGACAAGGGAGCACTGCCTCCAGCCCTTGTGTTTACAGTACTGGCTGCCTCTGAAATGCTGATCTTTCTAGCACCTTCTTTGTATTTGCAGAACATCATCAAGAAGGTGATCGGTCAAAAATTTGTATACAAGTTTGTCTCCTTTCCTGAGATTTTAAAAATGGATCCACATGCTGTGGAAATCAGCAGAGAGAGCCTTTTGCTGCAGGACAGCGACTGTAAGATGCCTTCGGAGAGCAGGGATCAGCACAAGCACAGCTTGTCAGCACTGAAAAGCACAAGCCGTAATGAATATATCCACTCTGGCCTGTACTCCTCTTTCACTATCAACTCTCTGCAGAACCAGCCAGACCCTTACAAGACAATCAAAACAGAAAAACTGGAGGAGAAGTCAGAAGGAAACACACCAGTTGAAGAAGTCCGGACTGTTATCAGATTTGTGACAAACAAAACAGACAAACAAGTTACGAGGCCCATGGTGTCGTTGCCTTCTACTTCTGAAACAGCAGCTGCCTCTGCTTTCCTCAACTCTTCAGTATCAGCTAAAATATCTTCCTTAATGCTACCCAACAGTGCCAGCATTTCATCTCCATCATCATCTTCCTCCAGGTCACCATCTCTGTCTCCCACCTCACCCCTCCCTACAGAACACAGGAGCTTCTTCCTTGAGTCCAGTTGCCACGACTCAGATTCCCTTGAGCCTCTGAACCTCTCCTCAGGCTCCAAGGCCAAATCCCCATCTCTTCCCCCAAAAGCTAAAAAACCCAAAGGCTTGGAAATCTCTGCCCCACCTATGATTCTCTCCAGCACTGACATTGGTTCCATCGCCCTCAACAGCCCTGCGCTTCCTTCAGGATCCCTGACTCCAGCTTTCTTCACTGCACAGGTAAGACCTGCCTGTCTCCAGGCATTCATTCCCTCCATGTGGCAAACAGTGTTGGTTCTGTGGGTCTGCCACCATCTGATGGGAAAAAAAACCCAGCATATGGGAAAGAGGGAAACACAGCAGTGCTCTGAAGAAGGGGTGGAAAGTAGGTTTCTCCTAGGGTTCCTAACTGAGTGTGGGAAAACCCATCACATTTTACAGACTGCCTGGAAGGATAAGGAGATGGGCAGCCATTAGTGAATTGTTTATCAGTTCAAACCAGCCTTCAGATCTACAGAACAAGCAGGAAAAAGCCAAAAAAAAAAACACAGGGGTTTTGTAGGTCACAACTTGAGCATGTGGGATGCTTGGTTAGATTTCTCTATTAGATGTTGCATCCATTCAAACAGTGTGACCTTTTTGTTAATTTTTGAATACAGAGCAAATTAAGTGGTTTCTACGACAGGCTTTGAAGTCAGTTTCAATTTCCGAACTTGTACAGATCCACAGAGTACTTGCCCGAGCTTCCCTTCAGCACAGACCTAGTGAATAACCAAAAGGTTATTTTGTTCTTTTTAATAACATATTTGTGGTAGTGTCAACAGCAAGTTCTCATTTTCAAGCAAGTCTATGAAAAAGAACCTAGGAGTTCAGAGCAGAAGAGGAAGATCATATAGATATGGCTCAGTATGTTCATTGGTGAGTTTTGTCTTGCCATACCACCTCAAAATTAGAAAAAAAAATAATTCAAGAGTAAAATCATCCCAGTGTTGAACATCCCCCAAGATCCCCAGCCCTGAAACAGCAGTTGATGCCAATACTAGCATTGAATGTAGCAAACTGGACAGTAAATAAATAAGTACAAATGTGTGTTACAAGCCCTTACTCACTTCAGATTGTCTAGGACACACAGGGTATCCAGAATCCCATCACCTCTTCCCTGTTTGAAGGTGTTGGAGGTGTTTGATGCAGGCAGCATTGTGTGCCTGCATGGCACAAAGAAAAGAGAATGTTGGCAAGTGCTCTCAGCTAGCACAGCACTTCCTCTTCTGAGCTTTTCAGCTGGCTGCAGAGAGAGTTTGTGCAGCTCAGGCACACCTGTAAGCCACCAAGACACAGATGTGTGTCACCAAGAAAGAGGAGTTTGTGGGCTGACACCTGTCATTTCTGACATTTTTGACATCATAAAGCCTTGAAGTGAAGTTATGTTTGGCAGGAAGAACAGAAGTGTGGCAAACCAAAACTGAGATGCATTGACAAACTACATAACACCTCTAACTGTGGTATAACCACAGTATTTTGTTTGTAGGGAGCAAATCTGACAAATCACATCAGATGCCATCCAGACACAAATGACAGTGTGAGTTACTTCAAACCCACTTTAATCTGCTGCTGCCCCAAGCCACAGGATGAACAGAGATTTCTTTCCTAATTTTATAATTATTTCTTTGAGTACTTAACTTTCCCATTCATCTATAAACTGGTTTACTTACTGCCATGAAAGATGCAGAGGGGAATTATGTTGAGGACTGTGGCACTCCTTTAGCAGGAAGGATAGCTAATGCTGTGATGAGTGTTATGCAACCTAAAGCCATCGCAAATCTTTTTTACAGGTTGTTCTGTCATGGAAGAGGCACATGGCACCTGGGTCTAATTATTTAAATTTTTGGCTATACAGCAACATAGCTTTTATCCTCTCCTTTAGCCTTATTTTTCTAGTGTGGATAAGAAGCACCACAGTGCTACCTAAACACTTGTCCTAGTGAATGTAAAATGAAAACTACTTAACAGCTGTATTCAGAAAACTCCAATATCACAATGCAAAGTAACTGAAACCATAATTTAGACTTGGAATCTGCTGTTCATCCCATTATCCAGGGAAGAACATGCATCATATCTCAAAAGATCTCTGATTTATCAGATCCCAGGGCGAAACACCTGCTTCCATGGGCAGGTGCAGAACAGGATCTCTGCTCCAGGAGTGATGTAGGTTCTGAGAAGGTCCTGCTGCCTGAGAGGGTATTTCAAATGGCTTTCCACTGTACCTGCTGGTAATGAGGAATACCCTCAGGTGGAATGCTGTGAAAGGGCACATGATACACACAATTTCAGAACAGAAATGTATATGTGACAGCACTTGCCTGCTTTCTAACAGCTAGAAGTGACAATATTGTACTTACACACATTGTCACAGAAGTCAGGAGGCATGAGCATCACTGCTTAACTTAATGCTCTCTGTGCAATGAATTATTCCTATTTAAACTGTTCCTGTGCTTAGATTATAATGACATTTTTTAAGTAGAAACTTCCCAATGGGTTCCACATCTAATACCATATGTACAGCTGCATGCGGGCAGAAAATGAAGTGACACATCAATTTCCGCATGTAATTTAGGGATAGCCTGTCCTGTGGTGTTGTTTACACTTAGGTTTCCTCTGGTGGTTTTGATGCTTGGCTGATGGCAATACTGAGAACGAGCCTGGGGAGGCCCTGTGCTCTTTTTGCTTTAAATATTAAAGAGATTTGGAGGTTTGCTTTGGCTGGCTCTTGGTTCTGGCAGAACTTGCAGACATTAGTGCTTTGCTCATCAAAGGATATTGGTTAGCACTATTGTTAGGCGTGCTAGCATGCTTCCTGAGATGAATGGAGGGCAACTCAGTTTCAGGTCTCTCTGAAGACTTGCTCTGGCTGCATCTAGGTAAGAATAAACACCTTCAAATTTTCCTCATTATTTTCAAAAGACCCCCTCAATAACTGCACTTTCAGTTCTGGATATCTGCAGCTTCTTGGAGAAAAAATAAAGAATGGAGGCTGCTCACTGGAGTTCTTAGTACAGTTAGCACAATACCGTGCCCTTGGTTGAATGTTGTTGGGCCTTGCTGCTTACATCTTTGGTTTTAAGGTTAGTAGGCTCCTCTCTAAGTAGATCTGAGTATTTATCCTGACCTAATTCAGTGTGTTGTCAGACTCATAAATCTCCATCGGTAGCCGCCTGCCAATGGAGCATCAGCTTGAAATGCAGCACAGGAAAGGGCACTCTTACTGGTGCTCCTGATTTCCTTCCCCATGAAAGCACACCTGGGAAGAGAGTGTTTTGTAAAGGGCTCTTGACAAGTGCCTGCTTGTGAAGTGTTTTGGGGTTTTTTTTGACGAGCTGTCACTTGATGAGATCAAGACTGAGGTCTACTCTTTGCCAGGCCTCCACCCACTCTTTGCTCCTTTGTTGTCATGCAGATATATCCCAGCCCTGACTGGTACTCCTGTGACCTGCTGATTTACTGCATCAAGACCTTTTGCTTTCCCAGTGATACACTCCTTGGGATATAACTGTGGTTTCTTCCATGGGGTTTGGCGTTTCTTCAGCACAAGGAAAGTGGCAGGGTCCTTTCCCTGCATATTTCTCCATGAACCTCACTTCTTCTGAGATTCCTTAGCAAAACCATTCAAGAGCAGTCAAGGTCTTTGTATTAAACACCCTTTCAGAATCACCAGGATAACTTTAATGTTTGCTGCTCTTTGTCTTTCCCATCTCTTCTGCTGGTGCCAAACGAACTGTTTGGCCTTGTTGTGAACTGCAGTGCAAGCATGTCACAGCACGTCTGTGTTCTGTGTGTCTGCACAGAGCCCCAGACACCTCAGCCAACGCCTCAGGCGCTGCTTTGCAAACGCCGTGTGTGATACTCGAAATGCACGTGAGCCGTGGCAGTGCCTGTGTGAGCTGCTCTCTGCAGGGGCTGGCAGGGTGCGATGGGCCTGGGACACCCCCGGCTGCCACTGCCCTACCTGGGACTTTGTATTGCTGGCCCAGTGGGGAGCACCAGAATACATGACCTGCTGGTTACTACAGGGAGATGCAGATGCTCTCTGTCTTCTCTTTACATATTTTAAACTCTGAACAAAGGATGGCCCAGTTCAGCAGAGCACCAAGGCAGTTGTTCTGCACAGCAAAGCACACGCTTGCTTGCTAAGTGCGTACTCAAATTCCATTAAGTGCTTTGCTAAATAGGACTGATTTTGATAATTGGCATCAAGATTACTGGTGAGATTAACCCATTATGCCAAGTACTTTTTTTCAAAACTGTCACATGTTCTTTTTTGGCATGCTAAAAGTTATTCTGGATACAGAATAGTTCACATAATTCTTCATTTGAATGAAGATTTGCATGTGCTCTAACTCTACCTCCTCTCCAGTTGTGCTTTAAGAATGCTGAGGGCATCCCAGCAATTCTTGTGCATCATGGTACTGGAAGGGGGCACCTCTGAGTTGGGAAAAGCCTTGGATTCTAAGTTCTTGCCATTTTGGTTCTTTTCAAACAACTAGCTCTGCTCTCTGCTGTTCCCCTGGGCACCCAGCCCATACATCTGCCTCTCCCTGCTCAGCCCATGCATTGCCAGCTTCTTGAAGCCTCTTCCATTACAAAGAGGCGCCATCAGGGGAGTAAATGTCCAAGGCCAGCAATGACTCTTTCAGCTCCACACACCATTGCAGTAATGCTTCAAAAGCTGCAGTCAGGTCAAGGAATTACTTCCCTTCAAAAGGTAAAAACTAATTCTGAAGGAGATGAGGTGATGAGGTTGGCAGGCACTGTGGCACACATGGTGTTATTCTGTATGATACACAGTTGCACGAGCGTGGTTCAAATAGACAATAATGGTGCATCTCGTTAAGCAAATAGAACTTAAATCAATGTACATATGAAGGAATATTAAATGTGCAGGTATCCAGTACTGACCACTGTGGAGACAGGATGCAGGGCTGGATGGGCAGCTGCTGCTGACCATTCTGTATGTCTGAATTCACTGGGAAACAGAGCCAGTAGATGATGTGTAAGGCTTTAGGGGTGGTGAGTGCTGCATGGAGCTGTAATTCTGAGCCTTGCATCATGGGCTGTTTTTTGTCTTGCAGACCCCCAATGGATTATTGCTGACCCCCAGCCCGCTCCTGTCTAGCATTCACTTCTGGAGTAGCCTCAGTCCTGTTGCTCCTCTGAGTCCTGCCAGGCTGCAGGGACCAAACACTCTGTTCCAGGTAGGTCTTCCCAATGCACAGGTTTCATTGGTAAGCGTGTACATATGGAAGAGACATTGGAGGAACATCTCACATCAACCTGGAGCTTTTCCAACAGGTCAAGAAAACACAGGTGTTACCAGCACTTTTTAAAGACAGGCCAACTTACTTGTACCCTCTTCCAATCCTTGGCAGTGCAGTCAGAACCTACAGGGCAGTGTGTGCTGCAGCAAGCACACACACACACATTGTGTGAAGGAAAGAGAAGTAAATGCTGGACCCCAGAGAGCACAAGTAACAGATCTCTCAGAGCTGCATGAAGAGAATGCAGACCAGTCAGTGACCAGCCAGGAGAGGGCTGGAACACAGACTCTGGGAAAACCAAGACAGTTTGGGTCTCACCCAGTGAGGTGGGTGTAGGTTTATCCTTTTGTCCTAATGAGCTACTTCTCACTCAGAAAGACAAGGCACTCTGAATCCGAAGGCTCCATTTCCAGTTTTCCTGCCTATTATCCATGTGTCCTCAACCAAGGACATACCTCTGAGCATGACCTTGTTGTATGTAACCACAGAAAGGCAGCATTGTGTGCACTCTCTCTTGAGTATAGGCAGAGTAAAATTCTGAAACTTTTATAGAGATGTGGTAAATACAAGTCATTAAATAACCCATGATGGCCACAGCACTCAGCTGCAGCATTTGCCTGAAGCTCAGGAAGAAGGTGGTGGGGATAGTATTTACAGTTCCAGCTGTAGCTGCTGCAAACAGCTGTTTTGTTAGATCACAGAGAAAATTATGTTGACCTGCTGATTGGCAAGAAGCACAGGAACCCAATGGCCTGAAGACTGCAAGGACTGGAATGAATGCCCTGACTGCTGCGGAGGGACAGCACTAACAAAGGAGAAGGCTACTGCTATATAGGGACCCTGTGTTAGTGTGTGAACCTTCAGGGAGGCTGACTGCCCAAATCCAGGGCTGGGCTTTAGCTCAAGTAGTTGCTCAGGTACTGTCTGCACTGGGATAGTCTGGATAGTCTTTCCACCTTTGCACATCGAGCTCAGGGCTCCTTATTTGTGTTTCAGATAGACTCAGTAATCGTTACTGGACCTTGGTTTTGCACACATGGTTACAAACAGCCAGACAGTTCATCTGAGAAGTGCCTGCACCAGGGCCTGGGATGAGCTCGTCTGGACATATGCTGGCCATTCCCTGGGGAACTGAAAGTGAGGAGTGGCCTTGGCTTTTCCTTCTGAGGGACCCAAAGGGCCTTATAAATTAGGTTTGATCAAGCAAAGGCCGTGATGACAAGTTGTTCAGCACAAAGCCTTATTTTAACAGCAAATAGGAAATGAGAACCACAGCTGAAGCCCGGTCAAGCCCACTGAGAACTGATGGGTCAGCCAGTGTAGGAGTCAGGGCAGAGCTCTCCTAGGCTGCCTGCACAGGCCAGCTCACACTCCATGCATACCCAGGGAAGAGCTTGTAATCAGGCTCTGTGTTTTAATGAATCTTGGCAGAAGTGATGAAAACATTTCCTGAGGTTTGGTGTGGTTAAAGCAGAGGTATCAGCCAGTCCAAGCCACACCAGGAGCACAGTGCCAGACCCCTGCAGCACCATGCTGCTCGGCCCAGCTTTACATGGAGTGGTGGCAGACAGGAATCACCAACTATCATTTGAGTGGAAGAGTAAACTTGTTAGGAGCACATTATTATATGCATGTGGAGGGGGTGGTTATACCACAGTTGGCTGTCCAAGGACTGATCTGATAAGGGGTAAAAATACATCAGATGCTTGAAGCTGTTCAGCTCTGTCTCCCTCAAGCCAACAGAAACCCAGCACAGCTCATGGAGCTGGGCCTCGAGGCCAGATCAGTATCTACCACAGGGATAATTCCTGCCTCATGCTGCAGCAAGTTTATTCCACCTACTTGCTTTACTCTTTCGCAGGTCAGATGTTAAGAACTAGTCAATACCCACCACTGCAGGCAAGGTGCAGTCACGATGCCATCATGAACTAGGAATATACAGCTTCTGCACTGAATAAGTTTTTTTGCACAGTACTTCAGCAGCAGCAGGGTAATATACATGACAATACATTGTGCTTCGCATGCTGAATGATGCAGTGTAGCTAGTTCCTCGTTTCTGAGTGAATGCAGAAACTGTAATTACTTGAGAGTAATTTTCCCCATGCTTTGTATCCCCAGTTGTATTTTTTCTGCCCTAAAACTACACCTCAACTTTCAGTTTTAGCAGACTCTTTCCTGCATAAAAGACAGACAAAAAGGATGTATTGTAATTAATAGAGTGTAGACTGAAAAACATTTTTGGAAGCAGAATGGATGGCAGACTGCTCTGTAGTGTTCACTTTCCCAGGGTGATGGTAAACATATTATGTGAACTTTATATAAAAAAATAGCCAATAACAGATTTTTATATCCTCGTGCATTTACAAATTATTCAGGTTTTGTCCTCTATTTTGCATTCCTAATGGCTGACGCAGGCATTTGATATATGTTTTACTGTATAGACATCTCAACTCTTGAAACCGTATGGAGCTGTAAATGCTAAATCCATGTGCATCTTGGGCTGAATGTTTTGAGATAAAGAGTAATTTTTACCTTTTGGCCTCTTACAGTTTCCAACTCTGCTAAATGGTCACATACCAGTGCCACTCCCCAGTCTGGATAGAGCCTCTTCACCAGTACTGCTTCCTCCAAATGCTCAGAAATCCTGATGATGCCTCATCACACCAAGGATGTATTGGTGGATTTAACACTTCATTCCTATGGGCTAGTTTTTCCTGTGTCATGAGAAGGACATTGTGAAACCCTTTATTACTTCGGTTTGCACTTTTCATTACATGGATAATCTACTTTTATTATGTTAGCATTTTTCAACAGTGTTTATATATAAAAGTATATATAAATCTGTTATGCATTAAATGAATTATAATTTTTTTATATCATAGCTCTCAAGTGTTGAACACTTCTGTTGTTGATGAAGTACTTTTTGTAATGGATTGCAACAATGTATCTAATAGGGATGTGAAGCTTCTTTTTAATCCCCTTTTCTGCATATTATGCATTGTGCTTGTGTAAACTATAACCGGCTGTGCCTTCTTTTGCATAAAGTCATGTAAATGATTTATATATTTTCTAGTATTAAGATAAAAAGTTGAAAGAAAAAAACCTAGTATTGAACAGCCCTATGGTAGTATTTCAGTATTTTCTCCACAGATAGGCCATATGATGCAGTGTATTAATGTAACTTTGTATTAAGTGCTTTCAAATTGTATAAAAATAGCCTTATAATTTTTCTTTGCTGAAGTGAAAAACATAATCCATGTTACAGCCAGGAGACATAGTTCAGAGTAACAAAGCCACATTTACACATTTATGCCCAAGTTCTTCTGTCAAGTTGCA
This sequence comes from Erpornis zantholeuca, assembly GCA_013400515.1. Classification (NCBI taxonomy): domain Eukaryota; kingdom Metazoa; phylum Chordata; class Aves; order Passeriformes; family Timaliidae; genus Erpornis; species Erpornis zantholeuca. The sequence goes on from VZTN01028550.1 coordinate 76,577, forward strand.
ACAGAGAGGAACTGGGCTGCTGTGTATGTTCATGACGTTTCCAGCATTTGAGAGTGTTTCTGCAGAAAAGGAGACATTGATCAGAATTTATTTGGCCTATACTTCTTATGAACTGTCAACATTACAGCTGGAAATGCAGATCAGATCTGTCCTCCCAGGGAATGAGAGTCATTCCCGATAATTTCCAGGTGCTTTGTTCAGCTGTGCCAAGTGCCTTGTACTACTTCCCTGGAAAGACTGTTGTAGCCACTCAAGCTCAGAAGGTCACATTTCCCCTTCCCCCAAAGCTGGAAAAGTTACAGGTCTGTGAATTGATGCCTGGTGCTTGCAAAGGGGCAGAGACTGTACATGTGGGGTGTTTATGTATAAACAGATGAATTCTGGATGAAAAAACAGCACTGTGTTACCATATACTTGTAACTTGGACTTACTGGGTATGTCCTCTACCTTGAGGGGATGGCTTAGTCATCTAAATGTCAGGTTAGGATTAGGCCAGACTCCCTGGCACCACAGACTCTAATCCTGGCAGGGCTGATGCAAATCTTCAGTTTCCTGAGGTGGCTAAATTGGCTTGAATGCAGCTTTACTGTGTCGGTTTTTCAGATGAGACCTTAAAAGCCAGCCCCAAATCTGATTCCTGTTTGTAACAGGTCATTCGAAGCTCTACTTTGCTTTCTGGCCGAGCAGCTGGCCACGGTCCGTTCTTTTTTAAATGTATGCAGTGAGTTGTCTGCTGATTTTCTGCTTGGATGCATTTCAGTGATGATGTGTGTAGTTATTTGTAAAGTGCTTTTGGATCCTTCAACCTGAAAGGTGCTAAATAAACGTTTTATTAATGCAGTTCTGATGTTGAAAAGCCATTTTTGGGGCAGAGATGGGTGACAAAAGACAGCAGGAATTTTCCTCAGGCTCAACCAAAAATGACTCCTCAGTTCCACTTGCAGTGATAAAAACCTGCTGTACCCATGTAAGTAGCAGCTGATAAACACAGCAATTAAATGCCAGACAGGAGGAGAACGAATGAAGCACTTAGAACATTGTTTGCTCGACTCAGCATTTCAAGAGCGCAAGACGTGCCACCCCACGGAGTCAAAAACAGAAGAGGAACCTATGCAAAATTTATAAGTGAATGCAAATTTTATACCAAGTAAAATCAGAATAGGCTGGAAGAAAGGGCAGTGTGTAACTGATGGGATTGATAATGTTAGTGCAGATAAATCACAAGGGCTTGCAGACGAAACATTTCTCTTCCCATGCATTCTTCCCAGGTACATGGAATGGTTTTCAGTGATGAAGTTACAGAGAGGCAGTTATTTCACACTACACAGAGCTGACTCCTGCCTCCTTTTTAAAAAACCATGAATACCTACTTACAAAGCATGAACAGCAGCATTGGGTCTTGTCTTGTGCGTGCTGCTGTAGCTAACAGGAGACCCCAGCACTGAGACAGTGTTTCTCACTATGAGTTTGAAAAGTAAAGACGAAAACATACAATATTGAATATTGCAGTGCAAAAAAGCAGTTGACCAATAGAGGAGGGAATGTGTGACAGAGTGATTCTTAAAAGTACCTGGATTCCCATGATTTTATTTCTTCCAAGGTTTTACTATTAATAAGGCAAAATTTTTTCTTCTTGTAAGGCTCAACACACCCACAGCTTCCCTCCCACCCCCCAGCCCTTAAATGATTTGGCACTTTTTTTAAAGATAGCAGAAAGCAACAATTGTGGGACAAAATCCTATTTCAAAAAATTACTGGAAAGGATCTGAGAGAATCCAGTAAAACAATGGAAGACATAGAAAGTGGGAAGAAGTGCTGTCTTCTCATCTTTGAGAGAATAAAAATAGCAAGAGAACACATCTTCTGTTAGTTGACTTTTAAGTTGAAAAAAACACAGGCTGTCAAAATCCACCTTCTAAATCAGTCAATAATGTGGAACAAAAATTTTTGCTATTGGAAGTATTTATACAAATGAAGTCCAGCCTCTTAAGTCTAACACTTATATAAAACACTGGGCTGTTATGCCTTATGCTTTGAAGAAAATACTCTTATTGGTAATCTACTGAATTTTATTAACAGGTATTTTTTTAACAGTAGAGAAAAATGAAATAAATGTTTTTAAATAAATACTGTGGAAGTGTCAATATTTCTGTGGCATGGAGAGCTTCCAAGCCAACAATCCTGGGGAACAAAATGGGAGTGTATTCTCTCTTCAGTATTCTTGATCATACTTGGGGAATTTATCATAAGATTTGCACTTTATTCATGCTTCAGCAATACACAAGAAGTTTGCAGTTACTACACAGACTGGGTGCATAACATCCTGTCATCAGACAGGCACTTACCCATCTGGAAATACCTACCGAAGATGTGAACTGTCAGTAAGATTTCTGTTTAAAGGGGAGGCGGTCCTTTCAAACAAGACTATAGGGTTAATTTTAACACAACACCTCTGCATCTCGAGGCTGTGTGATCTTGTGCCTACAGGAAACATCTTCAGAAGCCATCATGACACCCAAATGAATTTAGAAAAGGCACATTAAGTACAGGTAGTCCTTTATGTAAGGGCGTAGCTATTCCTTTCTGATTTTCAGACTGTCTGTATATCCTGTAGGATAAACAAACACAGGCCTCAGATTTAAGCATATCCCTCCAAAGCCATCAGAAGACTGCAACTTTTAAAATCCATTTTAGCCCCAAACTGTAACTGCTCTTACCAATTAATGTGTGAGTGCTCTGCCTACACAGATGGAAGTACAAACCTATTTCTTGAGGGCAAAGAGACTGACAGCAGAGTGAGAAGCAGTATGAGTTTATTTAAATGAAAAAAGCAGAATGAACCTCAAGCAAGGACTCTGTGGCAATCAACATCATGGCCTGCCTTGGGTGGGGGCTGGTATTTGAAGAAAGCATCCTAGAAGACAGGATTCTAGGAGTTCCTTTGTGAGATTCCCATCAGTTCACATTCACTCTGCAAGAAGCGCAAATGCATAAATGTAAACTTAATTATTCCTAACATGGCTCCAGGCCAGCTACCCCCTCCTGCAAATCAAATAACAAAACAGCCAAGAAAGGAAAAGACAGTCTTTGAAAAAACAAGCTCAGGGTGTGAAAGAGGAGGGGCAGGTGACAGTGCAGATGCTGCCATGCAAAGCCTGGAGGGAGGTGCTCTGCAAGAGCTTGCTGGAGAAGAGACAGGGAAGAGTATTTTTGCTGGTTTGCAATCCACAGCCATGGTAATTCCATCAGCGGGAAGATCCCACTGCAACAAATGAAGGAACTTCATAGCTCTCTGGGGAAAAATGTGTTTCAAGGCAGGGCATCTGAGCCAAGTAAGACTCGTATTTCATTAGGAGGACCATGAAATGCTCAGGCAGGACTGCTTCTTGAGTGAGCTTCATTTACTGAGCCAGCACAAAAAATGAAGCAGTTATTTACCACAGTAGCACATGTGTATGTGTGCATTCACAGTTCAAGTTCTGCTCAAGTTACAGAACTTAAACAAGTTAAGGAATTTTAGAAAACATGCCAAAATAATTGGAAATTGTTCAAATTTTCCATTGACATCAATCTTACTCAGTGAGAGAGGTACAGTACTGCTCAGTGAAAGTCACAAGAGATTAAAAACAATCTGAAATATCTCAACCCTAATCCCAGTTCTGAAAACAGGTTCCCACTATGGCTGAGAACTGGACTATGATGTCAGTGCAGCTGAACTCTACAGATGTAAAAGGTGCATGGCAGGAATTCCAAAGCCCATATATCTGCTTGGCTTATGTTTCACAATCATCCCACCCGTACAGTCAGAGCTTACCTACAACATTCCAGCTGCTACACACCTCCTTTGTGTTTTGTAATTACACTTGTTACCCTTGCCCATCTCCTAAACTGGTATGATATGGATACCAGTGAGACACACGGATGTTGAACAACACAAAGGCCAAATGGGAGCTTTAAATCTTTAACAGCCCAAACTCTGAAAAAATAGAACCCACAAACCGCATAAAGTAAGCATTCAAGTTCCTTCCCAAAATTAAAGCACTTCATAGAGATGTTACATTTGTTTTAAAGCCCAAATTTCTGAAGGTAGATAAGGTACTGAAATGTGCTAACGAGGTGCATGAATTACTTCAACTCTGCTCATTAGTGACCAGGTCACTAATGATTGATCAGGTCACAGACAAGGTAACTTCTGATTTCTCTTCACTGTCACCATGTAGCTCTGTATTTCCATACCCTGATTTGTTTGGATTCCTTTCAAGTCTGACCTTAATTCCGAGTATTTCCTGGGTTTATAATACTTAGCCTGGGGATATTTACAACATAGCTTTCATATATTTTGTCCTCAATAATGAAATGTATTCTGAACCCTAATTCCATTTTAACATTGCAGAACAGAAACCATGTACATTTATTGTATTGAAAAATTCATGCATAAACAACAAGGAAGCAGCCCAAAGAACTCTACCTTGCAGTTTTTCAAATGATTTGCAAATAAAAAGTACGTTGATTCTTTAATAATTGTTTATTTTAACTTTTATTGCCCAATTCAGGGATACACTCTGGCTACTCAATGCTGTGGTAAAGCAGCACAAAAATCACACGGCCATGTTGAGATGCATGTTCCACTAGAGCATTGCCAAGCTGTTGGTTTGCCCCTTCCATCTCCCACCCTGTCCTGTCAATCCCCATCCTCCACCCACCCTCTCCCCTTCAACCTTCACCTGCATGTGAATGCAACCACATCACCAGCACCTGCCTCTGTCCTGGCTTCCAGCCCACCTGACTCCGACACACACCTACACCCACACCTTGCCATCCCTACCCTTGGCTAGGTGGGACACACCAGGTATCTTCTACAAATAACTACCTAAAATCAGCCACGACTTGCAGGCCATTCCTCATTAACTGATTGCTCATCATCAAGCAAAGGTGGTCACACCAAACACTGAAAGTCATCCACTTTTAGCAACTCTCTGCTTAGCTTTTGTCACACTTGAGGTCTTCTCCCAAAAACGCCAGCTCTTGGGGACAGTGAAACCAAGTCCATAGTATCTGACTCTGCCAGACAAGAGGCAGAGCACCAAATTCCATGGAAAGGATGTCAGAGATGCAACTCAGCATCTTCAGACTTGCTGACTACTGCCCCAAAGAGGCAACTGCCACAGAACTGTCTCTGCTGATGCAGGAATTTTAAAAACAGACCATTTTAAAAAGCCCCAAACTGGCTTGGCCACAGATGCCAAGTTTCTTAAATATGTTCTTTAAAGCTACCTCCTAACAAAGAACAGAGATTCACTTGTAGGTTCTTAGAAAAAATTTCTTGATAAACAGACTGCTTTTATATTACAGAAGATCTTTTCATCTGTAACAAAAAAGCTGAATTCCTACTTAAAATGTAACATCCTTTTGTTAGCTGCAGCTGATCCCTTTCGAAGTTTATTAATGCACTTCATTTTACAAGGTAAACCTTAAAGTCCTTTACTCCTTAGTGTCACATTTCTACCTGTTCTTTTATGACCTATGAAGTATTACTGTTCTAGAAATGCTAAATTCCACATTTATCCACAGTGAACATTTAGTCTACCTTCACTATTTCTGTAAAAAAGGAGATGTTTTTCTGATACTTCTCTCTTCAACACTGTCACATCTACAACGTACTTCCTACAAAGTTAATCGGTATAAAATCTAGATCAGATCCATAGCAACTATAAAAAAATATATATAACAACTATTTCAGGACAAGGTTTGTCGTCAGTGCTAACTGTGCCTCTGCCACGTGCGTGGCGCTCACGCTGGGATCAGGGCGTGTCTGAGGCTCGTGTCATGCTCCCCTGGCCGTGTGACACGCGGGGCTGGCTCACCAGCAGTGACACTCTGGACCATGCTACTGAGTAGGTCCCGAGCAGCTTCAGTCATGGATGAGAAATGTCACTCTCACTGCCACTGCTTCTGCACTGACCCAGCTAAAGGAGCGGCCAAAGGTGACCCTGGGGCCTCCCACAACACACGGACCTGGCTAAATGCTGCCAACAATGCCCCAAGAACCGCAAGTTCACTTAGTCTGTATTTTTAACAACACAGGGCTTTTGTTATTATAAATTTCAAAACAAAACCAAAGAATTCCACATAATATTTATACTTTCAAAAGTACAATATTAATACAGGTCGGTCAGTTAGAAATAACAGCAGTTTGTTAGGTCTACAAGATTTAACGTAAAACCGGTTTACAAATGCTGAAAAGCAGTAGTGGTCCAATAGTCACCGTTACACATGAATTTCTCTCTTCCAGAAAATAAAATAAAAAAAAAAATCCCAATTCAAATTTACTAGTATCAATGAAATATTAATAAAACACCCCCAAACATGCCACAATCACTATTCACAAATAAAGTTAAAATGAAATATACAAAAATTCACTTAATACTGTTAAATAACAATAAACTACGAGATTTCCTGAACAGAAATGGTAGGACCCCTGAACGTTTTACAGTGAATGTCAGGAAAAATTAAGTTACCTATGACTATTTTCATGATATACCAGCCAAAGATTTACATGACCATTTCAAAATATACCAATAAAGATTTACAGTCTCTTTAAGATGCACTAAACAAATAGGTTCATAAAGGTGAACACAAATGCTTAAAAATACTGTAACCATCACCAAGGGTGTACTTATGATACTCACTGAGATGCATAAGCATAGTAGTAATATGTTTACTATCTCTGGAAAACAGGTAACATCTAAGATCTGAAAAACTCTCTAAGTTCTCATTGTAAAAGCTCTGTAGCATAGTGAGTTCTTCTCAAGTACAAACTTGTTTCTTTCCAGTTGATTTCAAGTGAATAATGCACAAATGGGAGAGCAACAAGGTGGGAAAAGTGTGACATTATTCCCATGTTTGTGTAATTAGTTATCCTGTTCCTCTGTAATGAAAAGTAAGCCAGGGTCCAACATATATGAATTGTCTTTTTACTATTTGTATTTCTAAGTTAAAAACAAGGTTAAAAAGTTATTGTTTCTGCAGGCCCCATATGCACAACAATGTGCAAATATATTATGCTGGAGTAAGCCTGACAAAATGTCCAGCCTCCACGCTCTAATTTATCAATAACTAACGTAGGATCTGAGAGCAAATCATAGTTACTTTTCACTTGTTTGAATCAACCTTCACACCATGTGCTTTTCAAAAACACAATATGCATTATAATTTTTCAACTATTTCAACACATACTTCCAATGTTAAATAAGGAATTAAGTGCCAAGAACTTAGAGCATTAAAGATGGCTCACCTATAGCCAAGCAAAGCTATGTTTACATTCCAGGAAACACTGCAGTTTAAGAAATACAAAAAAACCCCGCAGCAGTAGAACATTTTATCAAGAGAAACAGATGCATTCACATATTATAAAGCCATTGCAACTTCTTCAGGCATGGAACTGTTGTGTTAACTATACAGACAGTAGTTATTTAGCAGCAATGATTCCGCAATAAATAATGCACTGTGTTTCTCAGTCCTGCACAAAAATTGCAGCTACAGTTACATCAACAGCTGTAACCTACTGGCTCTAGTGGCAGAGGAGACCTTAAAACCAACTGTACAAAAAATTGTCACACTGTGACAACAAATATAAAAACATAATTTGCAGGTTGGAAATAAAAAGACTCCACTGTTAAGAGGACAGTGTAGACAAACTGCGATTCCAAGTCCACCAACAGAAAGCACTGCCTTCGGATCCGAGTCCTTGAGCAACAGGATAGGCTTGGCCTTGACTCTGCACTGCCCCCTTTAGAAAAGCATGCTCTGCCTTCTGTTCTTCCCATGTCCTGCAACACAACACGGACCATGGTAAGAAACCGAAGCATTTGCACAACAGAGTATTAAGTTATTACCAAGACCTCTGTCCTACTCCAAGGCAACACCTCTTGTGCTTCAACCATCACCAGCATCTTTCTTTTAACGGCGCTCATTGCTTTGCCACCATTCACCCCCACACAGAACTGGTTTGGAACTCCTAAATGTTCTCACCATCACAGTCCCTGCCCATCCCTAGTAAAACTCACATCTTTCTTTGCGCTTAGTTTATATGCCTCTACAGGAATCTCAGTAAATCATTCTGGATTTTTTTGTCAATATATTCACACAAACCAATTTAACAAAGCATTTTTCAATTCCAAATGCCTCTGGCACAGCATTCTTCTAGCAAGCAGGAGAAAATTCAAAGCTTTCCATACCGGTCTCTGGGTAAGTGGAATTTCGAAAGCCAGGGTCTTTTTGCAATTGAATCTCTTTTAGACTGAATATTGAAACACCTGCAATGTAACAAAGAAATTAATTTATATACAAATGTAAAACTATGTTTTACTGACCAAAATGATATTCTTAATTATATTGTTTAGATAAAAAAATGTTTCCAATTCACAAATATATAAGACACTAGATATCAGACTTCTATAATAGATTAGAGAGCTTTTCCTTACACAATGCACTATCTTAACAATACTCTGCTACTTTACTACTCCTCTTACTTTCAGGCAGAGTGTGTATTCTTGTTCCAAGACTTCTGAAGTATGCATGTTTCATGGCCTCTTCTGCTGAAATTCTCTTCTTTGATTCATACTATTAATACAAAAGCATACAAGTGTGTTGGTTTCCATTAAAAATCTCTGCATCAAGTGATTTCATCAAAGGGAGAAAGAGTTCTATTTGCTCAGTATTTCCCATAATTCACTAGGACAATTCTTTTTCATTACATTCATTTCATACATGACAATCAAACGTTTTATCAGAATCAGTACTGCCAACATGTAATAAGATTGCTAAAATAGTAAAAATAACTTCTGCAAATGGATGCAGGTCAAAACTACACCTAATCTTTATTTATAGATAAATGATTAGATGTTTCCTGCTTGGCATCTGTGCAATTCTGGACAAGGATGCAGACATTTAAAAAGTTGCATACAAATAAGTTACAGTGCTGCATCTACTCAAAGATGCAGGAGTTGGCCTTCTGTCTTGCTTCCAGCTCATTTTTAATACAGATTCAAAGATTAAACCCACATACCACTTCAGCTTTTGAAGACAGTTACAACATCAAGGAGTAATATTACACCTTAGTAACTCCTTCTTTAGTACTACACTCAGTTTATCATTAAAGAAATTTAGCACATCTATACAAAAGTTCTGGTTTAATACTGTAGTTCACAAGAGATTTAGTTTGTTCAGGGCTAATAGAATAATTCTATTTTTACAAAAGGTAGTAAGAGAAGAAATCAGTTCTGGGGGAAAAAAAGCAAGCATCAGTTTTTTAATTCTCACACTAGACTGGCTTCTTCCCACATCTGTCATTCACTACAGACTCAGCAACACATTCCACTTTGAGATAGATCTAAATACTTTGGCTTCTAATACATTTTGTACATAATAAAACTCAAAACTTGTTATAAAGTAAAGCCACAAAACACATCTTACTTGAAGGAACTTCGCTATCAATTCAATTCCTTCTGTGTCTAGCCTAAAATAAAAATAAAAAAATATTTTAAAAAATTAAAACAGTTACTGAATTGTATTTACAAAAGTAAAACTGCAGAGGAACTGACTTCATTAAATGATATCAAACCTGAAAATTGTATCTAAACACAGAAATGCTTTCACCTAAACAACATTTATTGATGTTAATGTGAATACATATGAGTTCTAACATCTCAGAACACTCTTTGGAAAACACTAGGGACACACAAATCCTTAGTTTGCATTGTCATTTACTAGGTTGACCTGGATAATTTATTTGAATTTTTAAAATTATTTCTTTTAAGCTTAATACTACTCATTTACTAGAGGGACACAATGTTAGATCTTCTTTAAAGTCAACAACAAATGTCTTTGTTATTAACTCTATGTATAATAACTGCACAGACTCTTCAACTATGTCATGATAGTTTTAAAATGGTTACAAGAAACCTCTAAAGGAAACCTGGCCATTTTAACAAATGGCCTGGACCTAGTATATAACCAGAGGAGAATTTGTGTTCTTTAGGAAATGCTGTGTGAATTCTCCTACTATGGAGACATCATTAATTGGAGTTTATAATTCCATAGGTCATTAGGGAGCTGTGGTACCTACAATTAGATATTAGAGAAAGTAATCACATAGTACCAGGTTCTGCTTTGCATTATCATCTGCCCACAACTGTTGAATAGTCTTACACTATTCAGTGGCAGATTGTATTTGGAAATGCATTCCCATTTAGGAATATGCAAAGCCACAGGGATGTATATTTTCTATTAATAAAACACAAAGTACCTTGGTGCATGGTTGATGAGAGGTTGTGGTTTATACTTAGGAAAGTTGTAGTTTCTAAATTCATCACTGGAAGAAATGCCTGGCCATGTTTCTTGACATGGAGTTCCTGCATTTAGAAGGAGTAACAAATTCAACTTTAAAAATGTCAACAACCAACTTTAACATTAAAAAGCATTTAATCCTGTAATTTAAAGGAGAAAGGGAAAAATCATTCAATAAGCCTATGTTGTGCAAATTCAGCTGTACACTCAGCTGAATCATTTTTCATAACCTTGATTACAATGCAATATATAATATTGTTCTCATAGAAACATGGTGCATTAACATTGCTAAAAGTATCCATTTACCAAGAAGCCTGAAAATTAAGTGCAGTTCATCTTCAACAGTCGAACCAGGAAAAAGTGGCCTTCCTGATGCCATTTCAAAAAATATGCATCCGACGCCCCTTTATAAAGACAGAGAAGAAGATAAAGCAGAAATAATCCTATAATTTCAGCTCATAAAGACTTCTGGGATTTCTCTTCAATTAAAACAAATTATTGGTTGTTAGCCACATGCTGCTATTAAAATATTTAGAAAGATGTGTAGCAACAGAAGAGCTGTCAAAGACTAAACTAAACCTGTGTCATATTATATCCTCTTCCTTCACATGTTAATAGATTTTATTAAAGTTCATGGTAAAACACCACGCTAACCCTGTCGTTAGAAGGCAGCTTGTTTTCTTCCCTAATACTGTGGGCCTAATGCTTGTTTACTCTGAGCAGTAAAAAAGAACTCTGCCTTTTCAGAGAGGAATAGCATCTTCCCAGTCTACCAATCCTTTCCCTAAAAATCCGACTCAGTTGTAGCCTATAAAAATGCAAAGGTTGGGTATTTGAATGTTACTATTTAACAGCAAAATTGACATTTTTTCAACTTGACTCAGAACAAAAATTTAAAGTAGACAAAGCTATACAAACCACATGTCAATTTGAGTTGAATACTCTGAAGATCCAAGGAGAACATCAGGTGGTCTGTACCATAATGTGACAACTTCATTGGAATAGGTCTTTGTAGGAACAGACTTTGCTCTCGCCAACCCTAGATAAAAAGGGAAATGAAGAGTCATGCACACCTTGCTGAAATCCTTTTTGTATGAAACTGACAAACTATTTTAAAGACCTTATTATACTTGCTAAATACCTTCTCTTAATGTTATTTAATGCCCTAATAAATGTATTTCTACAACTTGTGATTACCTTTTGGTATTTATGGCAATCTCATGGTCAGCATTTTTAAGCACAGAAGAAAGGTAAACAGATCAGAACCTAGACTAATCCTGTAAATTTAATTAAATCAGTATAGCATTAAATCGATATGGCATCTCCCTGCTGCAAAAACCTACACTGTTTCTGGAAAATTACACTGCAAGAGGCAGAAGGCAACAAATAACTAAATGATGGAAGAAGACCAAGTCAGTGGTGGATCAGCAGGGGTTTCCCACCCTAACATTGTCAATTTGTCAGCAATATCTTCAATAAAATTCAGCTCTATCTTGTTAGATGCCACCTTCTGAGCAACTTCCATTCACATAGAAGGGGTAAAATAAGAGGCACAGAGCGCAGCTTTCAAAGGATCTTCCAGACACAGAAGGTAACAGGAAAATGTGAATCTACTGTAATCCCAAGGAATTTGGTTTATCAGTGACAGGACAACATGTGACAATTTAGCACACAAACAAACCTTTCCTCTCTCCTGCCATGGTTACCCTGCTTTAGAGTAACTGTGGAGTGTTAGGAGAGGCAACGGGAGCTCCACCTTCAGGATTTGACTAAGTATCAATGTCACAGGAAAGCTGTAAGACTACTTTCAAATTGCAAGTGGAGTGACAGTATTACCTACAGAGGTATTACTCTGATTATTTATACCCTATAAAAGGCTGACTTTCATTTTCCATTTGAGAACACCCAAATTCACTACAGATGCAATGTATTCATTTCTCCTTTATAAGGAAAAATGAGTTTCCTTTGCTGAGACAAAAAAGTATTTGTTACAGAGTAATTTCAGGCCATACCAAAGTCTGCAAGCTTCAGTTCTCCTTTCTCATTAATCAGTAGATTTTGCGGTTTCAAATCTCGATGTAATACCTTTCTCCTATGACAGTATGCCAAACCACGAAGAATCTGATATAAAAATAGCTACAAAAGAGAACATTTATATATATAAATTAGACAAATGATGTTAATCTACAGATTACATGACTAGATAGCCCATTTGGGCACTGGAGAGTTAAGTACTGAAAGCAGGCGAAAATTACTTCTCAAAAAGTGAGTTACTCTCCTTATGAGCAAATTCTGGACATCATCATTATTGTTCAAAGATTTAAAATCCTTTTATGTTAATGCACTGCTTTAACACCATACTTTACAACAAAGACTTTAAGAGCAATTTATTCTGTTTAACTGAACAGAAACGCAAGGCTGTTTATTTTTAAAGTAAGCATTTACCACTGCTCTTCCCCACACTAATGTCTTTAAACATAACTCTGACTATATACTCAAGTTCCCTTCTGCCACAGAGTCCCTTCTGAAAATGCAGCTCAGCAGCGTTTCTATCCAACTGTGCTAAACTACGTAAAGAACGTCTTGGCACGCTACTGGAAAAATACACACAGATTCACAAGCTTAGGGAAGATGGATAAATGGGTAAATGAGGATTATTAAAACAGCCCAACTGCCTCTGGTATTTACAGTCATCCCCTCACCTTGACACACGGAGGTTTATTTTAATCCTTTGGAATAGCAAGCCAAGCAACAACTTCAGTCATGCATATCAATGCTCCACACATATAGATATAAAAGTAGTATGGAGCAAAGAAAGGTTTAGCAGTGGGCAGCCAAGCAAGTTTAATGAATTAAGAACTAATAATTAGGAATGCTGCATTAAGAACTAATACTTTGCAGTTTCTGTATGTATAAAGGGTCTGATCTTGAACATAGGACTTTTGGATAGCCACTGCTGGCATTTACCACACAGCAGTCCTCAGTCAGCACAGGTAACCAAATGTGCAATGAAAAAATACAGAGCATTGCAGAAAGCAATGTGACAAATTCATCATGTAACAGGACCTCTTAGGAAAAACACTAGAATGTTTTTATATGACCATGTTCTAACATATCAGTTTATTTTTGCACCAAGTGACACCACCAAATTCTTTTTCATAAACTGGACAAATACACAGCAGGTGTAGTTACATCCATCTGTTCTCAGTCTGCTGACATGGGATTCATCTGTGCTAGAAAAACAGGAATTGGGACTGAATTCTTTCTTTTTGCTTTCTTTTCTGAAGAGCAAAATGAGAAGCAACAAGTATTGTTCCATCTACTCATGGCCATACTGTTGCAGGGGTAATCAGTCCCAAGCTTTATTAGCAGGACTTCAATAGAAATCAACGGCCTTCCCTAGTGTACACTGGGACTGCAAGGATTAGTCAAGAATGCAAAGCAGATTACACTACAGAAATTGTGAAGCTTCACCACAGTTGGCAGGGATCCTTTTGGAAATGCACAGGACGCCATGTATTAGCTCAAAATTTTGGTTAAAACACTAATACCTGCAGAGATCACACATATCTTCATTTTTTCAAAACACAAAAACCTAATATTAGCCGAGGAATATGAGGGAAGTGATGACAGGGAGGTCTCTCAAATGTTAATGATGACTCAAACCCCCACGGTTATTAAAAGGTAAGCACCTACAGCTACCACAGCTAAGCAGCTGTTCTGGTTTCCCAGTGCCAAAGGTACTGACCATATAAATTTGCTCTTTGAGCATCACTTAAACCACAGGCAAACAAGGAAAAACAGTTCCTCTGCTTAGCTCAGATTATGACAAGCACATTCTGGCTTGTTCTCTAATGACACTTACTGTAACAGTCAGGTTCCCACTTACAGATTTCCCTTATTTTTTTTAAGCTTAAAGCACTGCTTAGTAACTTGCAGATAATTAGAAACACACTGTAATTATGATTCTTGGTTGTCTCTCTGAAGAAGAAACAAATTAAAGAATTTCCCTTTGCAGACTCTCAGAGGAAACAACAAAGTAGGTTATGGGCAGATGTCTTTCCCCAAAGATACCTGACAACAGAATGAAAGGGAAAGTTCACCAAACAGTAATCAATATTTAGCCTGAGTGCCAAATCACTTCACTCATTTCACAACAGTACTGTACTCTGTTTGGTCTCTCCTAAAGCCCTAAGTATTAAAGAACACAAAGAGTTATGCCAGTTTTCCAAATAGTTATGCCTGCTTTTTACGAGAGAAATAACACTTGACCAGACTGGAAACTGCATCACATGACCTGGCCACAACCATAGCTAAAAGAGAAACTAATTAGGCCCTAAGGAAAATTATTTTTATTTCCTTACTAATGGAAAGATGAAAATCACTCATTCTTAAATATATATTTTTAATTTCTTACCTGTGTGGTAGGCAGTGGCACCTAAAAACACATTCATGATTGAGGCTACATTTTCCTCAATTTCCACATATAAATTTGAGGATATACCAAACTACAGACTTAATAAATGAGTATAAAATAATGGAAGGAAAAGAAGAAGTCAAAAGAGTTACAAATGTTTATTTTTTAGGAATTTTTAAATTTTACATATGTAACTTCAAAGAGAATGAAAACACATGAAGTTATAAAATCTCCTCTTTTCAATGTTTTAAACACTTAAAAGATACTATCTGATGTCAAATGTAGCTAAGTCAGGAAGTTAAATTCCTTTATTTTATTTTTAAAGAGACTAAACCATATTGCTCCTGATTATTAAGTTTTCTGAAATTCATAGGAGAAAGCTGGAAGGTAGTCACTGTCACTAAAAACACTCACCTTTACATTGTGCATACTCATGATGTTACCACAGTCATCCATGTACTGCTTCAGGTCCTTGTCCTATCAAAACACCATCATCATGGTTCAGTAAAATTGTGGGTAACAATGAATATTACTTATTGTTGGAACTGAAATGATTATATGAAATGAGATTTCTGCACAAGCTATAAAACGATAAAAACCCAAAAGCCTGGACACAAACACCCCTAGGGTTTCCAGAGGATAGAAAAACCTGTTTTCCAGCAAGCTGTACTGTCTCAGCCAACATTATTTGTGATTGCCTTCTCCTCCATCTCTGTGTGGCACTGTATTTTATAGAATGGGTATATTCTTCAATTACATTGAAAGTCAGCTATGTCACAACAGAAAAATATCATTGGAACCATAGTGTGATTACCATTTTATACAGTTAAGGATTTTGGACAAGTACACAGTTTGCTCACTCACCACCACAATCTGCTATTAATGAAACTCTGAAATGACCACAACAGTATTTATTAATTTACAGCAATTTAAGAACTGAATACACTTTTCTCATTTTTAGCTGAATGACTGTAGATGCAGAAGGAAACTTGAACAGTCCTAGTATTTTGATAAACAGTACAGAATTTTGTTGTGTTTCTGTTTCTTAAAACAATAAATGAAATGTAAAGCTCGCTAATTGTTTAAGCACTTACCAGGTATTCAAAAACGAGAGTCAAAGACTTGTCTGTGTGCACAATATCATGTAACGTAACGATATTTGCATGTTTCAGATCTTTTAATAAAGATACTGCAAGAGAGAACAGGAAGAACAAAATAAGTGCCAAACACATGAGGAGTAAATGCAATTTCTAGTTAAATTCATACATAGAAGTTGAGTTTTTTAATTAAAAAGCTATTTTTAAGAACATAATACTCATATAGATCAAGTTAATAAGAAAGGTATTTAAACAAAATGCCAAACACCCACTTGAGTAACAAGCTTTTAAGTATTTCCTATACATTTCAGACAGAAGGAAATTTGTAAAATGTATCTGAGTCCTTGAAAGCTACTCACTAACAGCAGTCTAATTCCATGTTAAACCACCCACTTGAAATTGCATTTGAGATCACAATCACCCCCCATAAGGAAAATACATTTGAAACAAAAATCTGAGTATGTCTGGACTATAAATTTCCTCATTAATACTAATAGCAATTTCACTAATGTCCCATGTAGCCTATGTATCTCCAAGTACTGATGGTGCTTTGGTCAAAAAGAAATCTAGAAGATTCTGAAATTCTCAAAATTGAGAAAAAAGTTACCACCTTCTCTTATGGCTGTGCATGGTGCTCCCTCTTCATGTTCCAGACGGATTTCTTTCAGAGCTACCAGATTCTCTGTCAGTTTACTTCTCCCCTTATAAACTGTTGCGTATGTACCCTATAAAATGGACAAATAAGGGAACTTTTACAAGTTGTTCCTTCATTGAAACATTAGTTAAATAAGAAAATATTAACTTCTGAGGATCTAATAGGTTTCCTTTTTGATATGAACACTTTTTACATTATGTTCTTTTGACATATGTACAGAAATAAGAAAAGCACAGAAATATTTTTTAAGCACAGGATTGAACTCACAAGGGACAGATATGCTTAACAGCTCTGGAAATTACACTGAAACCTAAATACCACAGACCTACCAAAGAAGTCAGATCAGGTAGCATTAAGTTCACTAAGTTCACTGCTGGGATCGTTTACACTTCTGAAAGTCTCTCTCTGACTATGGATACCTAGCTTGGGTATCTCTACACTATGCTGCACTTATGTTTCCAAAGGCTGCAGACATACACTTCCAAAACCTTAAAGAAAACATGTAACTCTTTTTGATAGCTTCTTGTCTTCATTATATATTTTTAGACAGCAAGAGATTCAAAACTCTAAAGGCATGTTAAATTAAGACAAAAAATTCTGACAAGTATGAAAAACTAGTCCCTGCAAATGCCAAGAAGAAGCAAAGAAGGTACAGAAACTGCCCTAGATCACTACGGTACTGTAAGATTCTGCAGAGGGATCTGGACAGGCAGGATCCATGGGCTGAGGACAATTTTATGAGGTTCAACAAGACCGAGTGCCAGGTTCTGCTCTTGGGTCACAATAACCCGAGGCAGTGCTACGGGCTTGGGGAACAGTGACTGGAAAGATGCTGAGAAGGGAAGGACCCTGGGGTGCTGGTTGACAGCAGCTGAACATGAGCCAGCATATGGCCAGGTGGCCAAAGAGGCCAATGAGATCCTGGCTTGTGTCAGCAATAGTGTGGCCAGCAGGACCAGGGAAGTGACCGTTCCCCGGTACTCAGCACTCATGAGGCAACACCTCGAATCCCATATTCAGTTCTGGGCCACTCACTGCAAGAAGGACATCAAGGTGCTGGAGTGTCCAGTGAAGGAGCTGGTGAAGGGTCTGGAGCACAAAGTCCTATGAGGAGCAGCTGAGGGAGCTGGGGGTGTTTAGCCTGAACAAAAGGAAGTTCAGGGGGATCTTATTGCTCTCTACGACTGCCTGAAAGGAGGTAGTAGCCAGGTGAGAGAGCCTCTTCTCCCAGGTAACAAGTGATAGGACAAGAAGAACAGGCTTCAAGTTGCATTAGGTAGGCTTAGATTTGATAACAGGAAATTAAACTGTTGTAAATGGAGAACTGACCACAATGTTCACAGCAGAGATGCTGACCAGCCCTGCTCCCTTCTGCACTGTTCACTACATCCCATTTCAGGGCTCCTTGTCCATTTTTGATCCCATTGGTCAACCTCAATCAAATTGGACAGGAATGACACTTGACCCCTCCTGAATTCCATTGTTTCTCTGGAAGTCAGAGGCTGAGCGGAAGGGAAAAGCCACACTGCTTTCCCCCCCGAGAAGGAAAGACAAAAGCCAAGTGTTACGTACTTCACTTGGCAGCACCTGGATGGCTGCCCAGCCCAGGTGTGCAGGCTTCTTTACCAGAACATGGATAGCCACTGCCTGCTCCTTAAAAGCACTGGTCTCTAGTCCATCATGAGTGCTCCAACAACTAAGTCATGGCAGGAGGACACCAGACTTAACTAGAATGACTCTGTCTATCTGCAAAAAAAGCCAGCCTATGTAAGAAGGTCACAGCAAATGTGTTAATGCAGTCTTGCTCTTCCCCAGCTCTATGACTATCTTCCTGCTTTTTTTTTTCCTTTGGCTTATTACATCTGCATAAACAGTTGTGTGGTTGTGACACTGTTACACATGTTGAGTATGTCCGGTCTACTGAAAAGATAATTTCGAAAGGTATTTTGAGGGATATGGAAAATTTCAGTTAATGCTTATGCTAAATTTTACATAGCACATTGTCATCAGTTTGGAAGAAAGCTATACATACCTCTCCAAGCTTTTCTAACTTGATATAGGTTTCCATTTTTCCAAATCCAATTTCTGACTGCAAGAAAAGAAATGGCAAGTTGATCACTAAAACCAAAAACTTCATTTACACATCATTTAATGAACAAGATAAACTTCATTTCAGAAAATTACCTGACAATACTTGACTAAAACTGCACAACTCTGGTATTTTAAAAACAAATTAGCACCTTATGATATAAATGCATCCCAGCATCCAAGCCCAGTGCTCAGCCTGTTGGCCAGTCTACTGTGTATCCTGGAGGGACTGCGAGCTGAGTTACACTTAGGCCAAAACCTCACTTTAACCCACCTCCTTACTTAGGTCTTCTCCACTGGTCTGATCTGATTACTGCTAATGAGGTTGTTATAGCTTAAAGCACAGAAGTCATCTTAAACTAGTCCACCCTTTCTCTTGCTAAGCATGAGCATATGCTACTGCTTTTTTCACAGTAACCTTACTTGTTTGCTATGTTCAAGATCTTAGCTCTAAGTTTCCTCTCCCATGCTGACATCTCAGTGCCTTCTGGACTAAAACCTTAGCAAGAAAATCCCTAAACATCACTCCTCTGCAAGTTCCAGCTTTGTCTCAACATTTGATACCTCTTAAATCCAAATCTTTGTGTATTTTACTTGGATCTACTTATTCACCTTCTCTTTTTTTGTCACCAACTTAGCTCTTCAATGCAAGCCAGAAGGGTGTACCTGCCTATGTAACACATTTAGTTCTGAAGACTCCAAGATCATGACTCTTTTCCTGTTCAAATCCACCACTACACTCATATTTAACACAGTTAACTCTTACAGTTATTTTCTCCTAAGACCACTGTCAATTACACCAAAGCTTTCTATTGTTCCTGCAGTGTAAAGAATGTTGAAAGTAAACATGTAAATTCTTGAAGCAATTTACAAAATGCATATAGGCTGTACCCTGTCGAACCCCCACATGTATAGGCTTCACGGGGTGAAGCTTTACTGACAACTGAACACACATTGCAATAAAAGAGCCAGGTTTTGTCCCTACCATCACACCCTCCTTTCACTCCAAACACAGCCCTTCACTGGCTGTTTCTTTCCAAGGAACAATCCTCTGAACCTAAGTTGTTTTCAGCACCTGAATCCACATGTCACATGTTGATTTGCTCCTAAAGACCTGATGGATTTTAAAGTTTTCTACAATTTCATGATAACACAGTGGAACATAAATACTGCTGACTGTATTAAAATTTGACCACAATAAATACGAAGGTCAGAAGAGTTTGATTCATATTTCAGAACACATGTATGAAAATACATCAGAACTAAGGGTAAGATCTTGTCTGCAAACATATTTGATATATCTAGGGGAAAATAGGGTGTATAGTTAAATTAATATAACATTAAGAGCAATTCAGCTTTATTAAACTAGTGTAGAAATGAAATGTTTTAGAATCGTGTAAGGAGATTTTAGCATCAAGCATATTTAGGAGCCTGTTGAAGACAAATTGTTTATCTCAAAATACAAGCAAAGTTGGTATCTGCTACCCTTGTAACTCCAGTGAGACTTTAAACATACCACAGATACAGGTACAATATTAGCAAAATAAATATTATGTTTCCAAGTATATTTTGACCTACTTAAACAAACATATCTTGAAGTGAGTATTAGATGGTATTAGAATTAAAAAGACGGGCTGCTTACTTTATTGGAGAAACTAGAGAACTCATATCCATTGGTCTTGCTACCACCAGACAGTCTGGAATTTAAATGCTTGATTTCTAAGAAACCTTGATTTTCATTAAGACTCATAAACTTAGTATCTTTTTGATACCAAAAATCACACATTATTTCCTACATACAGAAGACAGGTATTCTTCAAGACCTGCTTTACTGTGTTTAAATTTTTTTATTAAGTCTTGGTTCCCTACCACTCCTAAGAAAAAATAAGTTTTACATTCCTCAAATTAAGATCACTTTCATCTTTTCTTCAAAATGATTCTTGAACTGTTTCATCTTTTTCTGCAATATGCATCTACCTTGACTTTACATGGAAACACTGATGCACCATATTTAGAGTCTTTTACTTCTAATGACTGTGCATACAATACTGTACATGTAGACACAAAATGCAAGTACTGTAAAAACTAATTTTTTTGTTGCATTTCGAAGAAAAACACCAGACCTAAAGTATAACAAGTCCTCACCTGGTATTTTTTATTGCCTTTATTTCTTTGATTCCTATTAAGTCGTGAAAAGAGACATGCCTTTGAAGCAGAGCACAATACTCATCTATTGTAAGTAAAAGTCTGCTAGCATGCTTTCAATGACAATTTTAGAGTAATGAGTCCTTTGGTTTCTTTTTTTTGAAAGCTTAGTGTGAAATCATAGCAATTGCATGCCAGCATACCACAGCAGTGCTGGCAGGTTTCATTTTGGACTTTTCAGCCCTTTAAAAATGAAAGCATTTTAAAAGGAGAAACAAAACAACCTTGTGACAGGAAGCTGATTCCAGGAACACACCACATTCATTAGAGGGCACTGTTTTTCTGTCAGTCTTCTCAGAGCTAAAGAGGAGAGAACTTCAACTGCTCTCAGGGGTCACCATTAAATGAGCAAGAGGATTTAGGTCTACAGGAAAAATTCCCTCAGCTCCCAAATACTTAACTCCACTGGCAAGGTTCTACTAAAAAGGTATTTTGCCAGCACCTGAAGAGAGGTTTGGGGAAGCCTGTTCCTCAGTTCCATGCTACAGCAGCAACTAAGTGGTGAATGAACTGCAAAATTCTGGCACAGGTTTTTAAGCCTGATAGAGTATGGTTACTTCCAGAGCTTCACTCAAATCTTTTCTGGTTTTAATATTGTTCTTGCAAAAGGTGGCATGCAGATCAGAGCTTTATTAATCCAGCACACTATTTCTTTTCTTTCAGAGTAAAATATATGATAAAACTCAAACAATGCTTTGTTATAGACATTATTTATAATGAATAAAATAAAGATATTTTACACTTAATAAACCTATTTCACAAGATGTACTTTTGTAATTATTTTTCAGCAAATAAGTACTTAAATCAAGAAACCAACAATGTGCACTTCATAAACCTATTCAGTTTTCCTCTGTGACAAATTTCTCACCAATGAATGTACTGAGGATGTCAGCAACAGTCTAGCAATTCTTTAAGACCTAAACTCTAAAGAACACTGACAGCTGAAACTATGACTAAAACACAGCAATTAAAAAAAAAAAAGACAATAATGTTTGTTTTTTATTATTCCAGGATGTGCATAATTTATATCTATAAATATCCATGTTTTCTAGCACTTTAATTACAGTATAGGAATCCTCATTCTGTCATCTCTAAGGAAAAGACTTATTTTTTAAAATAACCCAATAATATAAAAAAGTATAAGTGAACTTATTCCTTCATTCTTTTAGGAAATTCTTTTAACATGTGCTTTAAAAAAGAAAACAAAAAAACCCACAAAACACCCACTATCGTCTCTGCAAAAATTCTGGGAAAGAATTGCTATCAAATACAAAAAGAACAGTGAGGAGAACATGCCTTCATATTATGCTGCTTTAGGGCCTTCCTACTAAATCACAAGGGGACCCAGCCTTGACCTAAGACCGTGTGGCCTACTTGCTCAAACAGATCATCCCTGTTCTAAAAAGCTGAAGGATTTGAGTATGTACTTCGGGAGTTCAGTTTGGCCACTGATTTCAATAGGTCAAGACCTTGACTGAGAAATACAATAGGATCAAGTTAACAGAAATAAATGAAAGGAAGTGTGAAGTTCTCCATTAGATTTTGACAGGTCCATGCTGATGTTCAGGAATAAAAAGTTAAAGTGCAAAGGAAGCTGAAGTACACCAATGGAATAGAGGCCTGTGCATTAAATGGATTGTGAAGGCCTGAGAGGTTGGTTAGAAAGGCAGGCACATTACACTTACTAGGGATGCTCGCCGAGAACGCCGACTCATGGGCTGGTCAAAGGGCGGGCTGTTAATCTGCAGCTTCTCCAGGTAACCATCAGGTATCCTGATGTCAGCAGGCAGCGACAAGCGCTTGTTCAAATCCTGCAGAAGTAATGGTAAAAAGGGACAAGTAGAATTCGGAATTTCCTAAAACATCTTTTAACATCTGTATTGTTACTATTTAAAACTTAAATATTTATACAATGAAAACTAATCTCAGAGAAATTGTTTTGAAAACAGAGCCTCTTCTTAAAATACCTCAATTTGCATTTATAACAGGTTAAAAAAACTGTGCAAACTTATTACTCTGAGAGGAGGAATGAAATATTAAAATGCAAATAACTACATTGTGGATAAATGTATTGAGTTTAGTTGAATACTTATAGAAATATGTAATACCAGAAACTGAGAATTCAGAGATTTGTGGATGCATTTCTTTTCATACAGCAGTTACTTTAGTGTAAGAAGAGATTTCCAGAATTCAAAATATATCACCCTCTCTTTCTCTTGACTACAAAAAGCTACAAACTTACTCCATTTTTCCAGTCTCTCAAAACAGAATCACTTCATTATTAAAGCCAACTATTACAAATATTATTACATTTGTTTTATTTGTAACTCTTTACTACAGGATCTTTAGAAAATGAAAATGCCATTACATAAAAGCCATTCTCTCTGCATCAGATTTCTATTTTTCCCCAGTAAATTTTTCCAACAACAACATACATTATTTCTAAGACAAATGGGAAATAAAATCACTTCATCTTTTACCAAATGGGAAGGGGAAAAGAAGATTTTTTGAGGTGACTGCACATTCTTAGTGTTTTTATTTTCAGTTTGGCTTTAATCTCAAACATACCAAAACCCCAAAATATTAAATATTGTTCTTAAAATGGCCAGTCACCATCTCACGAGATAAAAGGACAACACAGCCAGACTCAAAAAAATGGGAAGTAATTTCTGAAATAGCAGGAATTGTTTTTCAGTGTAGGTAGTTTGTTGAGTAAACAAAGTCATGCTCAACATCAAAGTGTACAATCTGCCCCCAAAGATTCTACCCTGAAGAGGACACCTCTGGAAGCACCACTGTTTTCACACTTTTCTCCAGCACAGGAGGCAACTCTCTATTTCTGCTGGTAGACCTCAGATTTAATCAATACTGACCTGAGGGGTGTAAACCTTTCTTGTAGGTATCCTTTTCTATCTGTAACTATCACCTCCAGCTGGGCATCCTGAGCTAACCCAGACGTTGGCAGCTACATCCCTGTTCAGTTCCCCTCAGGCTTGACCATGTGCTTCTACTCATGTCTTTGCAGCAGCTTTGAACTATTTCAGCATGCTAAATCATCAAGAAACTATCTCAGGCGAAGTGCATAGCTTCCTGCCAGCTTTGTGCTCCAAACAGGTTCAGTGTAAGGTCAGACAAGCTCACAGTCTGAACACAGGGCAAGAGAGGCACAGCAAGGCAAGCCCAGGAAGCCGGCAGCCAAATTGGCTTAGGCTGACAAAGAACTGGATCATCAGACTTTTCAAGACTTGAAATCTTGGTGAACAACTTGTTAAACTTTCAGTGATGAGAATGTATTTGAGCCATGTATATGCATGATCTCTACATATACCTGGAGCAAAAGCAAAGCAAAAAATACCAGGTAAAGATATATACTTTGGAGAAAACTACGTAATTTGGGAATTAGTTGAATCTCAGGTAGGACTGAAGTGATAATATGTGTCATCCAGGATGATTTACACATGCTATTCACCTGACACAGGCAGAAATTTTTGGAGAGAGGCTAGCAAAGCTCTAATTTCTGGCAGCTGATCCTCCTGTTCGCCTTTTGCTCCCTTCAACTCCTTAGGTACAGAGCACCAAGTCTGTTAGCTGCTGCTTTGCTGCCTGACATGAGCTTCTTTGCACAACTGGAAAAATCAGTGTCTATTTTTTATCTAGTACCGAATTTTTAAATTGTCTTTAAACAAAAAAAGTGCTGTTCACAGAATGGCAGCTTTGTGTTTTGAAGCTAAATTAAAAGAAACCAAAAAGTATGGTTCTGTTCTGGCATATTTTCTTGTTTATTAACTCTTTTCAACTTGCATATTTTAAATTTTTTAAAACACTAGCAATTGTAAAACCGCCTGTGTGGTTTTTGGGAAAGTGGTGGAACTAACTAATTGTAACAGGACCTGCAAGTATTCTCTGGAGTAAAATGGTATTTTCCACGACAGTATTTTCCTTCTTTTTGCCAGGCTCTGGTAATGCCTCTCTCCTACTGAAGAGAGTTTCAGATTCTGAAAAAAAAATTATTTCATGCTATGATTTACTGCATTCTTCAGAAAATTCTGGTAGCTGTTCACAACAGTTGAGCCTAAAGGAAGGCATGCCACATTGAGTTAAAGAAAGCAGCTTTGACATCTCACTGCAGAGTAAAACCATGAAAGTGCTGGAACAAGACGGGGATGGCAGGAAAAGGATCAGCATCAGTCTCTACTTCATCTTCCTAATGTAATCCCAGATCAACACTGGGCCAATATACTGGCTTTTTGCTTTTTCTGATGGCTCAAGAACAATCTGACAAATACTAAAAGAACAGAAGAAAAGATGAGTGAGCTGAGTTTTTCAATATAACCTCCTGAACACAAGAGATACCACCATTATACTATAAACTCCGTGACAAAATAGCTTTCTCCTACTCTTATTTATTAACTCTTACAACACAGAAACGTGTTGTTGTGCTGTGTTCTCACTGTCCCACAGTGCTTGTTCAACAAGTCTGTTCATAGGAATTTTAACAGAAAATGTTTATAGGGATATTGAAGTTATGGACCTCAACTCAAAGGCCTCATGGAATACTGACCTGATTGTACCCCAAAGCTCTCCATGTGTCAAACCCACCTCCACAGCCCCCAAGAAGCATTCCCAAGCATACAAAGTTGATGGGTATACAGGAAGAAGGAAGCAAAGGCAGCCTTTGGGCTGTGACGGCAATTTGAAAACTATGCCATTAAGTGTGCACCACACCTGCCATCAGCAAACATGCACCTTTTCAGATGGAGGGCAAGGGAAACAAAGCAAGTCTAAGACTCTACACAGATACAAAGAATCCATTACTTTGAAGCCCAGCTACCATAGAAACTGGAGATAACATTATTTTAGGTGCAGGAAACATGGTAATGGGAGGTAGATGTAATTCTATTACAGAATTTCTATTCCTTCACTCTCAAAACCTCTGCTTACGCCATTTTTGTAATAGGCCCCATGACTTTACTTCAGAGATTCATGTGACATTCTCAGTTCTAAACCAAGCTTTATCTGTAGGTGCTCCACAGTAGGTAGCACGGTTTGAATGTAAGTACTTACTGCTGCAAAGGCCAAAATCTGTTCCAATTTGGGTAACCCTCCCACAAACAGTAATTTACTTTTACAAAGAACAACAACCCTCACCTCCACCCCCTGTAATGTCTTTCTTCAAAAAAACCCCCGAACAACACACCACAACCTAACAGGAAAAGGAGACATTTTTTCAGAACTGGAATACCTGACATTGGTAACATTTATTCCCCTACATTTGTAATGTAACAGACAATGCATGACAGCAATCGCTCCTTTCCACGCTCCCCCCAGAAGAAAAAAAAAAGGGGTATTAAGTGCTGAAAGCCTACATTTTTGACATGTTGTAAATAAAATCAAACAAAGTATCTATTTTCTTTAATTTTCTCAAGCTGAACAAAGGTTCTTTTCTGTGAGAAAACCATAATGATTTCATGGAAACTGCAGCAGGTACTTTATAGGTTTCTCCTAATGATTTACACTACTATACTTCCAAAACCCATGCATATTTGGCTACGTTAGAATGACAAGCCAAGGATTCCTTTTTAAAACCATATATTAAAATTGCTGACTACCAGTCAGAAACCTTTTATGACACCAATATTTGAAAGATCATAGAATTGTATCTAAGAAGTCTTCTTTGTATTACAATTTTCCTTTATCTAACTGCTTAAAATAGACAAAACTGAAGAAAGTAATTTAGACTACAAACCCAAATATCTGAAAGAAGGAAATTATTATGTCTTGTTTGTCTGTACCACCTTAATTCCTCCCAGTTTTTGCAATAATTGAAGCAACCACCTCTTGGGAAAAGCAAGCAATTATAATTAAATGCTATACAGTAACATGAAAGAGGATTCATTAGATGTGCATGAGAGGAATAAGCACAACATTTCCTAGTGGCTAAATAGAAAAACTGTAAGCTAAAATTACATCAGTCTAACACAGCTGAAAAACCCAATTAATTTAACTGAGATAATGTTAAAAGAAAAGCAAAAACCCTAGGACACACCTACCAATTTTGAGCTGTAAGTGTTCAAGACCAGGCAGTCTGCTGACACTTGGGCAGCCTGGTCATCTGATGGCAGCAGGATACTTGTTCCCCCACTGTGGACTGATCCTGGTGAACAGCCAAGCCTTCACCCAGTGGGGTGCTAACTCTCTGCTCCCACAAAATGCAGGGAAGACTGAAGGATGGTGAGGAAACTTGTGGGTGTAGGCAGTGGCAGTTTAACAGGGAGAGCAAAAGCTGCATGCCCTAGCAGAATGGGAAAAGGAACTGATTCACAGCTTCCTACCAGCATGCAGGTGTCCAACTGCTTCCCGGAAAGCTGGGCTTCAGCACGCACGTGGCTCAAGCAGCAGAAGACAAATGCAGTAGCCAGAAATGTCCCTCCTTCCTCCCTCCTGCTGCAGCTTTTACTGCTGAGTGCCATGCCAGATGGCACAGTACAGCCCTTTGGCCAGTTTGGGTTGGCTGTCGAGTTTAGGGCAAACAACCTGTTTCCCTGCTAGTGCTGGCCAGCCTTTACAGTGAGTCTGGCCTTGGTGCTTGAGGCCTGGAACCGCCCATCAGACACAATCGCCATCTCCGCTCCCTGTGCTGCTCCTGCAGCCATCCCACCGCAATCCTACTGCTGCTTTACCAGCAGCAAAACCTGCTCTTCTAAACCACATGGCTTGCTGCTACTTTGGTGTGACACCAGGCTGGAGGGCCAGCAACAGGCAGAAACAGATTTTTAAGAATTTCTAATGGTCTTAAAACTCTGTGGAATTCTGTAAAGCAATGACAGACTTTCTGGACAGAGAACTCTGTTCACACTTATTTCAAACACCAAGTGAATACAACAACCTGTTAGCATTCCCTATAGAAAAGAAAAAATGAAACAACTTAAACCAAGGTATAAAATATCTTGCTATAATGCTGTTTAAAGAAGTAATAAGGAAGCATGTAAAATTAATGGCAGGACTGAATTTTCCCTATGCTATTTGAGACTGTGAACACTACAGTTAAATGTCCTTTTTAACACTAATTCTGCATACCTTCGTAATTCTTCTAAATTTTGAAAGGTAGTAAATTACAGCAACTCCTTATGTTATTTTATCTATCCTTTTTTAAACATAACAGATACATAAGTGGTGTACCGAGACCCCCAACTATGCAGAGGGAATCTGGGTACATTCCTCTATAACTCTTAAGAAACAAGGGTTTATTGGAATGAAAAACCTTAGCTTTTAGGGGCAACAAAGTACTTCAGGTAAAACAAGTAATCTTCTAGAGAATTGAAACTATATTATTTTCTTGTATATCACTTAAGATTTATTTTTCCAAATTAGGTCTAATTTATGAAAAAGCTTTTGTCAATTTATAGCATTTTCCAGTTAATTCTTTTATAGTTATCTTTAGGGTCAACTTGCAACAAAATACATCAGTATTCAATAAATGTGGTTCTCTAAATGATCAAATGCCTATGGTTAACTGTATGTTACTTAATGAGCTATTTTTTGATCCAGTTCCAGACTATACTCTGGAGAACATATTCAGGCACCATTTGATTTGCTAGGGGAGCTGGAATGCTTGTGGCATTTTCCTCCTTCTACAACTTAAAAACACATTTTCTACCTTCATATGCAATATTATTTCTCAGTTTTGCTCTACTACTGGTATTACTGGCAGAGAAACACAGTCTATTTTTATAGTTTGTCCGAAATGAGTTTCACATTTTTCCTACTCTGCTTCATGGCAGATAAACATGTAAGCACTTGTGACACTAATACCACTTTGTTTTCCATGGAGATAAACTACCCTTACTTGTGCTTATCTTTACCATCTATTTCTAATGCCAGCTACAGCAAGTGCTCTAAGAAGAGTGTCTTGGGCTGACTTTATGATGTATCCCATCTCGCCTACTCTATGCCCAGAAAATGAATCCTGTGCCTTTCTGTGCCTTTAAACTAAACCCGAGAGGGGAGAGAAAGAAAAAAACAGCCAGAGGAACTTTTTCAAAGGCATTCTGTGCTTCAAGGTCACTACTCCTCTCTGTTTTCTGCTGCTGTTGGGGAGTGATAGCTGCTGCTGCAGAGGGGAGGAAGCACCCTCCTTGCTTTCCAGCCAGCTCTCGGCTCTGTTTCTTCAAAAGGAGAGAGATAGAGTTTTCTCAGGACTTTGGTTTCTTCTTCTTCTCTTCTGGACTTGTTCAGAACACCAGAACATCACACCTTCACTGGGAGGCTGTCCACCTGCCTGGAGGGGGGTCCCCCACACCAAGCCGGCTCCAGGGAGGAGAGACCACACCCAGAAGGACTTCTTCCAGGTTTCTCTCCACAGTGAGATTTTATTATTTAGCATTATTATTATTATTTTCCTGTGTGTTTCTTAAATAAATAGGTTTTTTTCTTCTTCACTTTCCTCTGAGGAAATATTTCGTTTCCTGCGCCTGGTGGGGGATGGGTAACTACAACTGGCTTTCTTTTAGAGGATATTTTCCTCTGAACTTGTCTTAAACTGGGACAAAGAGCTACACTTTGTCCAGCCTTTTATCTGTTTAACATCCAAGTGTGTTGTTGTAACTTGATGTGGAAGTTCTGTCTACCACTGACTGCTTACACTTGGGCGCAAGAAAAGGATGCAGGAATTCCAAGTTAAATCCTGCAGGTTCTGTGAGCTGAGGAATTTGACATTTTAAGTAAACAAACCTGTCTTCTAAATGAAAAACAAACAAACAAAAAATAACCTTGCCCCCAAACCTGGCCTGTTTTTCACACATATAAGTAAAACCCAAAAAGCCTAACTTTTTCTATTTCATTACCTCTGCTGCTCTTCTGGATGGCCTAAAATACTGTTGCAAACATCGGTTTCTTGACCCATAGTAAACCATTCATAAGAATTTAATACTAGAATTTTGTTACCACATTGTTTTTCACCTCAGTCAACTTCTTCCTTAGCTACCTATCCTTTTCTCATCTCCTATTCTCCATAATACAAACTTACCAGCTATTCCCCTTCATAACTGCCTGACTTGACTAATTTAATATTATTTAGTTCCACTTCTCAGAAAGTCTCATTCCTGACCAACAGGTAATCTTCACTCTTCTTAAACCCTGTCAAAAAAAGTACATTGTTTTATAGAATAAATCTATTTTTATTTGTGGAAAGAACACTGTTAACATTTTCCACTTTAAGTCAAGTATTGTAACAGAAAACTTCTGGATACCCTTACCTAACCATTTTTTTTTGGCCAAGATGTACTACGGACTTAATTTAATTTCACTGAAGTTGATAAAGATGGTTCTAACTCAGGATAAACAATGTTTGAACTCTACATGTTAAAACTGCTCTAAAAAAAGGCAACTTGAAACATTCACATTTGTTAGTCCGTCTTCTGTCATTATGTCTTTGACTTACATAGCATATTTAGACAATAAACACTAATATTTCTCACAAAACAGAAAAAACATAATTAAACATGAAAAATACATAACCAGAAAATTGTCCCAGGGAAGGATTTGCTGAGGTCTTCCCAAGTCCAATTTTTCCTACACTACAAAAAGCAAAAATGAAAAACAGACTACTTTTATTTTTAACCTGTAACAAATGTGCCAATTTGGCAGAATGCTTCTCTCTTGCTCCAACACTAAGTCTCTAATACTGGTCTACAAATGCTGCTAATCTTTGAACTGATAGGCCATTTCAGACTGCTACCACACTCAAAACTGCAACTGCAGCAAGAGAAGGAAGATTTGTGCCTCTTGTCAAAAAAACTGGAAGGGAAAACCCTGATAACATCAGCCTCAGTTCACTCTTACTGAATATTTAATTTAGCAAACCTAACAGCGGAGTATCTGCAAAGCCAGTATTTCATTGCCTGTGGCCAGATGTTCCTATTGCTTTTGGAGGAGAATGGGCTGGGTGTAAGAAAGTCTGATAACTATCCCTTGCAAACAAAGGAAGTAATTATCCACTGATACAAGGTTAGGAGCCAAGGAGGAGAAAACTGTCTCTGTTAGTGGATAACACAAACTATACTGCCAAGCTACATCACTGTATTCCAATCCTTATTGCTTTGGCTATTCTGTTTACTGGTGAGTTACATTTCCAGACCAACCATTACTTAAGGTATGTACTTACTATACGGCAACAGACAACTTGCTGGTCATCTCTCCCTTAAATTTTAGTTTATCTTTTAAGAGTTGGTTCTGCTAAATTCCATCCATAAAATTTTGTTACAGCTTCACAAAGAAAAAAGGATTGTTCTTGTAAGTCTACAGACATCAGTCTGATCACCCAAACAATCCACTATGGATCAAATGAAAATACTCTCTTGTGTAAGCATCAGTCTGAATTAGCCTTCTGACCAGCTTTAGTGAGCACCAGCGAGATATCTCAGCTGCAACCACAGGCTGTTCACTAGTAAGTCACTGTGCTTTTGTTCACTGAAGAATACTTAGTGACATCCAAGATGCTGCAACATATAACCAACCCTCTATGCAATGCAGTTTCAACTACACGACATGCTTACTGTAAAAAAAAACCTCAAGCCAACCAAATTTTTATGCTATTCTTTCCTTGAATATTTTAACTAAGAATGTGTATTATGTGCTACCTCACAATACACAAAGCAAACAAATTACTTTTAAGACATTAGCTTATGCCAGTGAGAATTTAAACATTCTAATATACAATTTTTAAGCGTGCGCTTACTATATCATTTTAGTATCAGATACCATGTGGAGTTTTTTTCTGAAGGTTGCCTTACCAAATTTCAGTGCATTTTTGTCAAATGACAGTTAGCAAAGTTTAAGCCAACTGGATCCTCTACAGAATTATGACAAGACTGCTAGAGGAAAAAGTAAATACTAAAAAAAAAAAAAACAAAAAAACCCCTAGAAAATATATTTGTAAAAAACTGTGTTGTTTGGTTATAGTTCTATAGACCTTCCAGGTCTCAAAGAAAAACACCAGCATACACATCCACCAAAAGAAACTTACAGCATCCTTGCAGCATACTGTTTTAACACCTTTATAAATATGCTTCAATTACTGTAGCCAAAAAGACTATTTTAACAGCTGGGATGAGTTATCTATACCACTCTTCCTTATGTGTAAACAAAACCATCATCATTCCCCCACACAACTGACAGGTTTAGCTATAATTTCATTATGATGCATAAAGTGCATATTTTTTCTGCCTTCAGTAGCGTGATTTATACCTAAATATTACATTTTTCCTTTACACTTGAATGTTGCTATTGTTACTATTTTACTGAAAACATTAACTCACAATTAATCAATTATTATTCTGCTAAATTTGAGGAAATGGTCATCAAAGAACCTTTTCTTCTGTTAGCAGCAATAATAAAAACACAACCTTAAGGTCCATCTTCGAAGGATCACTGCTACATCTCACACCACAAATCCATGCTGGTTTTCAGCCAGTCTGTTGAAATGCAACAATTTAAGAGAGAGTCAATTTTGAGTACTGAGTCAAGTGGCTTTTTACATTTGGGACAGAATTGACCCCAAATGCAGTGGAATTCATTCGTCAATTAAATCAAAAGGTTTTTTTCCAAACATGCTGATCAAATACATAAAGCACCTCGGGGATTTTATCATGAGATTGAGTCCTCACACTATTTCAGACTCACAAGAAATACCACTGATCATAGACAATGCATGTTCTCTACCTCCTGCCCAACATAAACACAGTTTGTCAGATTGCAATTTGACAGGCCAGGAAAAGACAATGAGCCAAGTGTAGTTAATCAGTGAAATATTGTTACCATGAATTCTAGGGTCGATCTCAGTTTTGGGACTAGGTGTCTCATTTTCTCAGCACATCTACTGTCATCAATCAACAAAGCAAGGACTTTGCTGCCAGTAGCTGAAAAAAGTTATTGTCAATACCTACAGTAGCTATGGCCCTCAAATAAAAATATAAAAGAAATATAAATAATATAAAAATTAAAAGCATAGAAACCAGCACTGCAAGCAGGTATCTTTGTTTTTATTTACTCTATTACCATGAAAAACTTCTGGAATATGCTAAGCATCTGAGTAGTATTTGCAACAATTAGTTTTTCTGAAGGCACAAAATTGGAATTACAGGCCAATAGGTTTTTTTAAGCAGGCAAAAATATGAATTCTGAGCACTTTCTTTTTAAAAATACTTTTAGTAAGAATTTCTATTTCATGGATATGCTGCCTAAGCTACCAACTAGCTGAAAAAAACCTGATCTTTCACTCATTTCTCAAAAAAACCACAGGCTGTTATTTTATTTACTTCACATCTCCTATTAGTTTTAAAGGGAAATCTTTAAACAGCACAAACACAGTATTCACAAACTGCATTCCAGGAGGTTCTATTCACAACCAATGAAATCAAACAATAACAAATGCATGTGTCATAAAAGCAGTTTTGAAAAATATCAGAAGGGAGAAACGAAAATCAAATGTCAGACGTTGACTTTCCTTTCAGCAAGCATATAAATACACAGGGAATTTGTGACAGATTATACCACAAACACTTGAAAATTGTTCTTCTGATTTTTGTTTGTTTGGGTTTTTGTTTTGTTTGGGGTTTTGTTTGTTTGTTTGTGCTTGGGGTTTTTTTTGTTTTATTATTATTGTATTGCATCAGAGAGTTTGCAAGGAAGTGAAGTTAGAGAATAGAAAGAAGAATATGAAAAATAATAACAACAACCATAAAAAGATCATGTGTGATTTTGCTGGCCTGCTAAATTATCACCTATGAAGACACCACTCTGTAGCATCAACCTCAGTATAAACTCTTCTGAAATTCAGGGTCTATGGCTGTTTGACTCAGAGGTACGTGCTGGGCAGAAACAGAAGCTATGAAGCAAGCTCTGCCTCATTTACTACTACACCCTCCTGATTTTTAAACATGGATGTCTATATGTTTTCCTCAGTTTCTGTAACACAGCAGTAAGAGAAACTGCCCCGAAAGAAAAAAGGTAGCGTAAGTATACCAGCTTGTAAGAAAAACAAGGCAAAGAGGAAGGAAAAAGAGAAACAGAAGATATCACTGCAAAAATGCTAACTTGAACCTGTAAAACAGTTCTGTGTAACATTCGTTACTAACACTAGCATTTAGATCATCATCAACGCTTCGAAGGGGAAGTCCCATGAAAAAAACAGCTAATTAAAAATAAACCAACTTCTTGAATATGAAAATGGGAAATCTGACCTTCCTGGACAAGTGTGGCTGGAGTACTGCGTTTGAAACTGCACCCAGTTACTGACTTCTCATCTGATAAATTTCTGTGATTACTAGAGATGTGTTTTATAGGTGACTGAACGCATCCATTGTGATACTAGACTACTCCTAAGTGGAAGTTCAAAGGAAATCCAAGTCATGAAGACAAAACCAAAGAAACCATCTTTCTATCCTTATAGAAAGAATACTGCCTAGTGCAGTAACTCTTCTAAAGGAGCATTCGCAAGAACTTTAGCGCCAAAATGACAAAGCTTTGT
Organism: Erpornis zantholeuca; assembly: GCA_013400515.1. NCBI lineage: Eukaryota > Metazoa > Chordata > Aves > Passeriformes > Timaliidae > Erpornis > Erpornis zantholeuca. The sequence continues at coordinate 110,911 of VZTN01028550.1, forward strand.
AACAGAAGGGCAAAAAAAGTGCTAATTGCTGATAACAAAGGCAGTTACCCTTTAAAAAGTCTAGTAAAAGGCATGTTAAAGTCATCTGTTATCTAAGCTGAAATTCTTTTTCTTGTTGCAGTGTCAGTTTTCTTCTGTGGAAGAAATGAGTCTGCCAATAAAATAGATCAAAAGGAGGTCCATCAGTTTAATCAAAACCATACTAGTAACTTAGAACATGCACTTGGGTTTTTAGAAGAGGTATTTTGAAATCACCAAGTTTCATGGAAACACCAAAGTTGGAGTTTATAAGAATGATAACATATTTTTTCTAGTGTAACCTTGAAAAAGGTTGACAAAAATGAGCCAAGCATGACTGAATGGAGATAGTACAGTGACCACTGAAAAGCAAAAGAAGACTTGATTGTATCCAGCTTCAATTTTTTTTCTGTCTATAACTGAAATCTTCTGGTAGGTGATCATGTGCTTAGATTCATAGAAGAGACAATCAGAAAAAAAGCTACTACTTTCTCAGGAGTTGGAGAGAAGCAAATTAGACAAAACCCAGTACATAAGGCAGACAGAGTTCTGTAGCTGCCAAGAACAGAAGGAAGGAGGAAGGAACTTTTCTCAGAGAAGGCCCCAGGTAGTAATGCCTGCTCAGTATACAAGGAAGCCTCCTGGATGGAAAGACATGTAGGGCTGAATTCTTGGGAAAAGTGGCTTCCTGCTTCCAAAAGTAATGGCAGAAAATGTTATACTGCCCCTGACCAAAAGCCTGGGTCAGTACTGCATCCAGTCTGTTGTTCAAGCATTTAAACAATTAAATGGAGCTGAGAGTGCCCTATTTGCATAAGAAAATGGGGACCTATGAACCACATTCTAATCTGAAGCCTATGAACAAATTCTTAACACTTTTTTGCAACATCAGTTAATTTTGTGTATTTTTCTCAGGAGATGGTACACCTGCCCAGGTGGGCCAACAGTTGAGTTACTCAAGCTGCGTGTTAAGACTCCCATGGCAGTTACACCCCTGGTAAAGAGTGAAGCTCACAAAGAACTTATTTCTCATCTACATTCTTGCTTTTGGAAGGCGACCAGCACAATGTATACGCCTGCCTACAGCATCAATTAATAGCCTTTGTATTGCTTTCTGTTCAGCTACAAGCACTAACCCTGCAGCTAATCCTCCCAGGGGAGAATTATACCCTATAGCAGTGCGGTAGGAGCAGTCTGATCTGGAACACACTTCTGTCACTAATGTGACAGTCAGATGGATAAGAACTGTTTCTCAGGATAAAATATCTGGGAAACAGGCTGGTGAACAGCAGGTTATGGCCCTCTGCCAGTTCACATGCTAAGACAGCTAACAGACCTTGGACTTCTGGGAAAGAGAAACAGATGTTTCAATTTGCACAGACTGTTTCTCCTTATTTTTTATCCACCACAGCTCTTAATGATGCACTCACTATCCAGTGCATGGGCACAGGGCCCCCAGTGAACACTTACACCTCGTAACATGAATTTTTATTAATGCATTACTGTCCATGTCTTCTTTACCAGCAAAATCAAAGTGTAAATGCTTTAAGTTATAGTTCCATGATCTGGAGAAGTGCTTCTCACTGCATGAAGAAAGCAACCTGCACTTAAAACAGAGATATATATGTAGAGATTCTTAAGCTCTATTGCTTCTGACACTTGAAAAAATTATTCCATTCATGTGTTTTGTTTGATAAACAATTTTACTGACTTACTAAATAATCATTAATATTAGCATGAGAATAGGAGATATTTTAATTAAAACCTAACAGCTGTTTGAAGCCAAGCTCTTCACACAATAGATGCTCACACCTACTGTCAGCATGGTTCCTGCCTGAAAGAGTGGAAGGAAGGAGAAAGAAAGAAAAAACAA
>VZTN01028550.1:113062-129464 GCA_013400515.1 Erpornis zantholeuca
ACAAAATATGTCAGGAATATTAATGCTTTTTTTCTTTTTTTTTTTTTTTTGCTAATTAGCACTTTGAGTACAATATGCATGTTTTTAGTAAGCATTTAAAAAAACCTGGCTGGATTGCTAATTTTCCGAATTCCAGAGGAAGTTCAAGCTGAGCATGAAAAATGTGGCTATATACACAAAATTCCTATAAGTACAAAGGACCGTTTCAAGGTTTCAACTATTCCTGATTAGTTACCTTCAAAATGAATTAGGACTTCTGTCAGTTCAGCAGAGAGAACCAAATATACATAACCAAGAAATTATGTACAAAACTGTTAGAAATACAGTGAATATTGGTCAAATTAAACACAAGAACAGACACAGCCACAGTGTGACAGGCACATCGATCTTAGTGAGGAGGAGCAAGGAATACTGCTTTATCAAGTTTATCCAACTGTGTATATTTAATCAAATACAATCTACAATGGATCTCAACTGGGACTAATGACTTCAGCAGGCTACAGCCAGAACATACAGGCACACATGTACTCATTTACTCCAACATGTGATATACAGCATACAGCTATAACTCATCCTAAATGGCTACAAAGGGGGTATGTCCTCAGGCTACCCAATTTGTAGAGATGACAGCTCCCCATCAAAATAAAACTAAAATAATAGAAACTTACCTCACAACAAAGACTGTTTCTTTCTCTTTATATAATCATATTGCTACTACTGAATCAGCCAGCTCCATGGCACAAATCACACAAGGCATACAGTACAACTTTTTACAAGAAGAAACCTTGCTTTGGCTCCCTCCAAGGCCAAGGAAGCAAGTGATCCCATTCCACAAAGAGCAAAATGAGTAAAAGTGGGTCTTCTGTGGACTTATACATTGCAACTTAACTCCTATCTGGATATTGTGGTTTTCAACTAGCAGTGGATACACTGGCAGTACCTCCCAATCCAGAGCTTTTTTTACAGAAATTTAATAAAGAATAAGAATCTGAGCTTTTTATCCATCTGCCAAAACTGACAGAAAATGACCCATGGGATAAACAGAAGGAGGAAAACGCAGGCATGCAATGTAATCACTTAAAGCCTTTTCACTGAGGAAATGCTAAAGTTGACTGAAAAGATCATTAGAAAGGTATTTTAACCAAAGCTACAAGACTGTTATACTTTCCTCCCTCTGGCATGCACAAACAGGTACAAGTCCCACCTACTCTGCTACAAAGCACTTCTAAGAGGCAAACTTAAGTCCACCAAAAACATCTCTCATTGACAGCAGTCATAAAATTCAGGACTGAGACTGTCTGCAGACATCAGCATGAAGTATTATAGGAAAAGTCACTGTATCACCATATCAATACTACAGTGATTTGAGGGAAACATTACAATTCTCACCGAATATAGATTAACAGATGCCAAAAACCATTCGTGCTCTCATTGACTAAACAAGTCAATGAAGAAACAACATTAATTTCAACATTCAGAAGGAAGCATTTAGAATTTGGAGGAAAATGAGAAAATTAGCACTGCATAAACAAAACTTAAAATCTTCCCAAAGCCTCTTAAACAGTAATATTAGAACTGTTCTACAATTAAACAGGCAAACGAAAAGATACTTTTATTTGAAAAAAAAACAACAAACCCCTCTGAAAAATTACACAGGAATTTCCTGACCTTTACTAGTCCTCAGTTCTTTAGCAATTTCTTTTAGAGTTCTTGAACTCCAGTACAAAAGAGCATCATTTAATGGTTCTTAGCCCTCTCTGGAAGACTTGACAGATTTCCATTATCAGTTTTTTAATTTCATTATGCACCAATAATTTATTTCTTTCCTGTTCTAAATGCACATTTCAAAATGTAGAGGAAACAGACAATGAGCAAGAAATAAATAACCCTTTAAAATAATTACCTTGATTTTTAGTTCCCCCAGCATACATTCTGATAATCAAGTTTTCACAATGACTCTTATCCCTAATTTAAGTATCCTGTATAAACCAATAGACCCACCTTTGTTCTCCCAAGTAAACTTCAGCAAGCAGAGTTGGGAGAACAAAGTTCTTAGGTCAAACCTGAGATTAACATACAAATTTAAGAATTTGAATACAAAACCTCCCAGATGCAAGAAACTATATACATAGTTAATACAGCTATTTCACACGTATATCTGCACTACATGCTTGTTGTCTTGGAATTCCAAGCATAACAGAATGCCTCACAAATAACAACTTTTTGGCATGTATGTAACTTATCCAAGTCTGTTTCCCAATGCAGTGTTTGATATGAGGCCTTGAATGAAGATTCAAAATCTTACAACTATGCTTATTCCTATGTATACTATAAAGCATCAACTACAAAATTCTATATGCTTCTGTAACAAAGGCATCATTGTAACTGTAACTTTTATACATTCTAGAAAAAGGGAAGTGTTCTGTTTTAGTTCACCATGGGAAATGACAACAAAGCAAGCACAAGGGTGGCTAGTATTCATAATGAGACTCATAAATAAAGGAAATTATGTGTGTGGTTATTCATAAGGTACTTTTCCTCCTTTTGTTTACCATCCTGTAAAGTTCCGTTCATGAAAAAAAACAGGAAGAGAGGAAAAGGCTGAAGCAGTAAGGACCATCGCTGCTGTAGCATTCGTTTAGCAAAGACTAGAAAACAGTTTTAAGTAAAATATGTCTAAGCCATATTATCTTCTTTAATACATTCAGTGGCTTGCACACAACGCAACAGAAAGCTATTCAAATGCTACACTTAAGAAATTTCTCCCAAAAATTCAAGTTTCAAAACATTTAGATTTTCAAAATTAACAGTTCATAAACAGTGCAAGATAACCATTGTTCTGTGTGACAAATGGAGACAAATTTAAATAGTATTCAAATAATTCTCTCTGCATGAAATATAGGGCAGAATGGTTGGTTACAGTTAATTGAGAAGACAACCAGTTATGACAAACAATTAAAGCAACCCCCAACTCTCTTGTCAATTTAAATGTATGAAAAGTGAATTACCTCCATTGAGATTCGTCTATGTATCCGGTTTCTGAGACAAACTCCTGTGGGGGACTGAACTTCATCAGATGACGTTCCAGAAGCTTGGTCACTTTCCCCATCCGACCCCATTTTCAAATTTTCATGAACAATATCTTAAAAATAATCCAAAGAATTGAAAACAGTTAAACAGCAATGCATCAAAAAGCTCTTTTGTACAGACAGAAAAGAACTGAATCATTATTATGCATTGAGTTACACAGCAGAGTCAAAGACTCATCACAGCCGTGGCAGTCTTGATACATACTTTATATGGCTCACATATAATAACCACAAAATGAACAGGATTACCTTATAGGAATTCTATGCAAAGTTATTTGAACTGCGGCAGAACTCAATTTTCCAAAACAAAAGACATACATTCCAATCCCAATGGTAATTCCCAAAAGCCATCTCCCCCTCCCAGCTTCAGTTCATAAAATCCCTCAGTACCAATTCTCTTTTAGCTGTTCTTGGATATGCAACATTACTGAGAATAGTTAACATTTTCAAGTAAGACTACTTGATGCTAGTAACCTAAATGTATCTTCAGAAAGTTTAAAAATCACACCGAATGGTATAGTATTTTTTTCAGAAATGACAAATATGGAAGCTTCAGATATAAAACCCCCTGGCATCTCTGTGTGAAGCCATGGGATGTATTATTACCATTTAAGTCAAGGCCCACAACACACAAGTCCATTCAGAAGTGGACCTGACTTTTAAGAGCCTTTAAGTGAAATTTGTGACCTTATGAAGGAATTTACGTAACAGACTGCTTGAGTTATGTGATTTTCATATCAACTGAAATGGGTAATTTTTAAACAATCCCGAAGATTCAGGCACATAAGAGTTTAGGTATATATTCACCAAAGAATTTTTCAGACTTTGGAGACAAACACTGTAGCAAACAAGAGAAAATAAAGGTGGTGTCATTAATAGCATAAAGAGCCAAATGATTTGCAAAAGGACACACAGGAAATTGGTCATACAAGCAATTTGCTATGAGTAATGCTCCATCATCACCTCTGAAATACCTAAACTTCAAAAGTAGTCAAAAAATTAAATACCTATACGTATAAAGTAGGTACTTCAAAAGACATCAGTTTCCCTGCTGTCTCCTGATCCTTGTTAGTAATCATTATCTTGTACAATGTGTCAGAGAGCCTGAGCAATAACTAAAAATCCCAGAACTCTATCCCTAAAAAATGCTAATATTAGCAGAACACACAGAGATCAATTCAGCCTCACCACCAACACACTTGAAAGTGTTTAACATTTGCAAAGCCTTACAGCGACATAAAAAAGCCCCCAAAAACCAAAAGAGAAACTGCAAGTTTCACCACCATCAACAGGCAAGAAAATTGGATTTTCTAGGAAAAAAAAAGCCATTAGGGCAATGTTTCGTTATCTGCACATCTTCTAAAATATTTGTCTACTTTGGCTCACATAGAATCATGCAGACTTCAAAGGAACAAATTCTTCCTTAGTACAAACAATTCCCTTTTATGGAAAACAGAATGGATATAAAAAGAAAGATTAACTCATAAGCTATTAGCAACACATATTTTAACTCAAAATACTGTAATTAAACACACAAACTAAGCATGCATGTCATGCACAAAGCAAATTTTCCAGCAGTGATGCAGATTTATATTGGATTTCTATTAAAATTCCACTCTGAATCAGATTTTTCCCTGTGAGCCATGCTCAAATTTGGACAAAATAAAAAAAAAAATTAACCTGCTCTCCTTATATAATAAGTAATCTTCTGATTTTAAATGAGCTAAATACTCATCAGTGCTTCTAAAGTCATGGCAGTTTGAACCACGGGAAAAGATTTTCAGAAAGCGGTTCCTGAAGATCAGCCTTAGTTTTAAAGCTAAGCAGAAAAAATATGACTCTTTTGCCAAGTTTCTAAGAAATGTCTTATTCTCTGTAGTGTCTTGGCAGCTGTCTTTCTAAAAATCTCTAACAAACTGTGAAAAATTACTTTTAGTAATATAAAAGCATTACTGGAAACACTACTTGCAGCAAAGCTGTTATGCCAGCAATATCTGGTAAATAGCACATTCACCATATCGGTTCTTTAATAAAAACTCTCTTTTAAAATACTTTTCTGAGAGGTCATGTAATTCAATTTAGGTATTGAAGTTCTTGAGATTCTGTTCGTAAAATGTAGTGTAACAGCTACTGACAATGGTTCCCCAATGTATTTAGCCTCATGTTAGAATAAGTCCACTGGTTGGGAACCAAAGTCTATTTTCTTTATGGAAGCTAGGCAAGGGGCAGTTATCTCAGCAATTTCACAAAATAAAAACTGACAAAATTAAAGCAGTGCTGCATTTTAGCCACGGTGCAATTACACAATTTCTTTTTAGAGATACTGATATATACCTTAAATAAAGTTATTATGGAATTGATGCTGTCATATTTTTTCACATTTAATTCAGAAAAGCATTTGTATTATGAAATCACTAGTAAAAAAAAAGACAATTGGAAATGCAATGCTCAGAACTACATAGTCGACAAAGATAATTCTTCTGCTAAGAATATCACCTGTGTAATAACACAGAACTAAGCACTATCTCAAGAACTAGTAACACAAACCCATGCATTTGGGACAGATAATGTAGCTACAAGGAGATTCCATTCTTTGAAGACAAAGAGGGTATCTACCATTCAAGTCTAAAAATGCAAAACTTCAGACTTATATAAGATGATGATTTGAATACCACTGTGATATGATTAAGTCTGGATAAGCTACATACCCAGAACCAAGAGGGTTTTACCAGGATACTGGCTGTAACAACCAAAAATGTATCATTAAGCAGACGCATTTCCAATGGGCTAAATACCCAACTGCTCTTATCTATAAGGGTTTGCAGATGTTTTAATTATTTTCTAAACAAATACAATTTTAAGCTTTTTAAAAGTAACTTGACTGTGTTATAAGTGATCTGATATAAATGCATCCTTTTATTTGATTCAATTAAAAAGGCATTAGTAGAGCCTTAGGTTCATTATTTTAATAGCATAAACCCCAGACTAAGGCATTAACCCACACATTTTAATCATTTTTACACAGGTGTACGATGATATTTGATTAAGCAATGATGAAAGCCATGCAAATACTTCCTTAATTTCTCTAAGCCTTTCTATAGACAAGTTTACATGCATCAAAGCTTGCCTGCATAGTCTTCAGAGGTTTTAAACATTCAAGAATGTATTGAATTGCTTTCACTGCAATACCAAGCTATTCTCTTACCAGGTGTTTATTTTAATATAGAAGAATACTATCTTATACTATTCTATTATATTCTGTATAATATATATACTATATACTATAGTATATATATTATATACTATAATANAAATTATTACAAGAATAATCACGTGACTTGCATAATGGATTTCTTCCAAGGCACACTTTTCCAAAGCTTACTTTTCTATGAAGTGGCTACATTGCGTGATTAGTTTCACTGATAATATAATGCAAATTGAGGAAGGCCATAGTGAGAAATTGCCTTTCCTGTTACCGTTACTGAACTATGAACGCTGTATGGAAACATCATTCCTTTCAACTCATATTTGTGAGAATGAAACAAAACTTCTCCATAACTGCATCAATGCAACTGGCAAAAGCCAGTATTAACTCTCTCCTGGCTGTTACTGCAGCTCACCAGGAAGACCAGCTTCAGTTAGCTCTGCACATTCCAGGGGCTTCGCCAGCGACAGCATTAATATAAATATGCAACAAGGATGATCAGGTTTGTTCTGATTTCAGCCAGGTCATGTAAAAAAAAAGTTTATTAGCTCTGGCTTCATCATGGACTGCAGCAGTTAAATGTTTCCAGAGGCACAAGACTGTAGAAGCTGTACAGATAAAAGTGAACTAAAAAACTCCCTCAACTAAACCCTCCATCAGTAGTTTCCCAATTTGGCCTGAGAAACACCTCTTATTTAAAATCATCCTGGTAGCTGAACACTAAATTTAAAAATTGCTAAAAATTTTTAAACAAAGGCACAGTTCAAAAATTTTTCCTTTACACAGCATTTTACAAAACATAAAGGTAACAAAGAATTTCCAAGCAGAAATTACTTTTAAAGTATTTTGGGATTTTACTCGTTACCACAACTGCAGAAACTCAACTTCAATGCTCAAAAATGCAAACAAAATGACAAAACCAATAGATTTTTATATTGATAATCTCATTCTAACACAGGCAGGATGAAGGTGCACTTGTGGCAGGTCCCAGATTAATCTGGTTTTCTTTAACCAAATAACCATCCTTTACCTGCCATGATTTTGTGGTATTTCAAGAACATCTCTCTGATACCATTTTTCTGCCTATGAAATAGAGGAAAAACTGTAAAGAAAAGAGGGTGGATGAAGAAAGCAAATAAAATAAAAGTCTCATGTAGTGTAGCATATTTGACCGTTTTGTTTCTGATGTCATTATCCCACCAGGGAAAACCTCAGCTTCCTGATGAGTAATAACCATTCTCATATGGCAAGAACAAAAGAAAGTAAGAAAGATGTGAAAAAGGAGCAGAAAGAGGAATCATGCTTGCACATAATTGTACTCCTGTTTCTACCACTAAATAACACATACAAGTAGCTTGTATTTCCATCAAATAAGGTGTTAAAAAAAAGACATTATCATATCTAAAGCAAAAAGAGGTGTTTAACATACACATACAGAGCAACCAGGCCCAGTGGAAGGTGTCCCTGCCCATGGCAGAGGTTGGAATTAGATAATCTTTGAGGTCCCTTCCAACCCAAACCATTCTGTGATTCCATTATACATTCTGTACATCTATTCCATACTACTTCCAATAAATTACAAATTGTTGTTAAAGGCAACAGACAATTAAGAGAGTAGAGGCATCTCTCTACTCAAAAATGTCTTTGCTGCTCCTGTACTTAGTTTACATATATCCAGTCTGACAAATAATCCATAAAGACTACATATTCCTAAACACAGATTTCTCTTAAGTACACAATTAATTTTTTTTAAACTCTCTCTTCCTGTTAGATTCTTGGCAACTTAACTAAAGCTTAGCAAAAATGAAAAAGCAAATACTATGTACAGGACTTGAGTGAAATCGGAAACTGATGTCGTAGTCAAACCATGCACAGTAAAACCTGTTTTCTTGTGTGATAGCAACAGCTGCTGTAGTAAATTGAAAAGGATATAAATCTTTCTGCAGTTTGAATGGTAGCTCAAGCAGTAAAAAGGCAGGTTTTCAAACACGATGAGTGGTATTACACCAGAGGAGGATATAAGTGGTTTGACTACTATCTTGAAGATTCATAGCTTAATCTTGAAGATCAGTTTATCACATTTCTAAAGGAGGGCAGGGGATTGAAAAAATACTAAAAATCTAATTAATCTGTGACTTGCTCTTATTTTCTAGTATCAATTAATTAAGCATAATTTAAAATAACATAAAAGCAGGATAAAACATTAAGGGTGACTGGAGGCAGCAACATGACAAATTACTTTAAGAAAAAATATTTCATAACATATTTGCTTCGTGAAAGCACAAATATAGCTCAGGACCACAACAAAAACATAATTATAGTTGAGTGACCTTAATTTGTCACTGAAAAAACCATTTTTTTCTCTATAATAATGAGAAGTAACACACCAGTTTTTTTTGAATTCCACATATAGGATGATTATCCTCTTTTCTTTTGGTATTACATTTATTGCACTTCTTGCCAATGCTTAACTGAGACAGATACATGGGTTCCTTGCAAAGTATTAAGAAAGTATTTTGTTACTTCTGTAACTTGTCAAAAATTTATGGGTGATTTCGGTGTGTTTTTCTAATTGCCTTCTTCCTGAAAATCTTGAAAGACATTCAGTGCCTTAAAAACAAATTTCTCAAACTCCAGAAAAAATTAGTGCATACTCAGATATTTAATAAGCATTAGATTATCTGTACCTCTTGCTATGAGTCAATACAAGCATTATTTTTCACAGAAAAATCAGTTTAAACAAACAATGTAGGAAATTACCTAATCTGCTCCCATTTCTGGGCATTGCCATGAAAGAGCTGAGGCTGCCCCCTATGACGCTGTGTGGTCTCCGTAAGGGGGGCTTCTTGAAAGATCCCGTGTATTGGTGGAGAAATGAGTGCATGCTGTGAGACGTTGGAGGCCTGCCATTCTTCACAATAGGCTCTACAATTCACAAGGATCAAAATATTCATTGCCACAAGCAAGCAGGATTGTCAGGAACATGCCAGAAGAAAAAAAAAAGAAAGAAAAAAATAGTTAGTAAACAGGAAATCAGCGGTCTGGTAAGATGATCTTTCATGCTAACAGTAGACCATCATACTACAGCCATTTCTCTATTAACAAACAAGTACAAAACATGGCATTAAGTGTTTTATTTAATTTTACTAAATCCTGTCACTCTGCTGCTGGATGAGTAAATGCCCTCAATATCCAGTCTTAGAATGTCGATAAAACCAGAACACTAATTACTTTCTTCTGTCTTACTGCACAATGTTTCATATTTACTTTTAAACAGGACAGCTGTTAGATCAACTATGATGAGCAAAATCAACTGTACGCCTTTGAAAATATTCTCCCTCTCAAAATTCTCGCAGGTCACTAGTACCAAGGCCTTGCTATTGGACATCTTTAGAAGTAAATGTACCTGTCTATACCTCCCAGAGTTGTCATGGTTATTAACTTACAGGGTATCAGAAAAATTAAGAGTTCAATTTTTTATTTTGGCTTTCTACTGGATTGTGCTTCAGATGGTTCACAGAGATTTTTTTAAAAAAAGTTATTATCATGGATAAGCATTTTCTAAAAGAATAAAATGTAAGACATTTTAAAATCTTATTTACAAGTGTGTGCAGAAATTGAGTATTAATGTTCCCTCAGCAACCTGACTCCTCATACATGGACTAGCCCTCAAGGATGGACATGGTCCTAGAAGCAGGCTAACTCTAAAAACATGAGGATTTTTTTCACCCCCAAAAGAAGCAAAACAGATGTCCACTTGCATAGACTGTCTTGACAGTGGACTGAGCAGAACCACCAATGAAGTCATTCATACAAGAAAATAAAGATGAAATACTCTCACTCCAGAAAACGAGATCAGAGTCATTTGACAGCTACATGCAAGCACAGTCCCTGAACTACAAAAAAGAACAGAAGCTATGCCCAAAGCACAGCTGAGATTCAAGTAATTTTATTTTTCCATTACTTGATTCTTATTAACATAACAGATACATGTTTGGTATTATTTGGACGACAGAAAAGGGAACAGCCAATGCACTGAACAACCGCAGTGAGTGCTACTGAACGGAGCGGCACCCACCGGAGCCACTACTCCCAGGGTGTGCTCAGAGCTCCACTCAGGCCTCCTGGGACAGGGAGCACTCTGGGATGCTATTTCATCGCTCCAACTTATATTCCCACAGGAAGGGACCCCAAAACCTTGCTTTCTGCTCCAAAAAAAGGTAGTAAGAATAACATAGCTAGGAGAACATATTTTATGGAAAGGAGAATTTCAATAGTGAAGGAAAGGAAGAGCAACGGATGCCTAATAACCTAAGGAAAACAGGATCCTGAAGGAACCCCTTCCCTCCCCACATATACAAAAACCTTTTAGATACATTATTATGATTAATCTGATGCAGAGACAGAAGTACACAGACAGAATTACCCAAGGACAGGTCAGTGACCTTAAGAAATAATTATGCAAGGAATTTTTGCGTATAAACATGAATAACGTAGTGAGACAAAAAAACCAAAAAACATTAACTCAGTTGCTACAGGGAAAAAAAATAAAAGCCCTGGAAAAAAAAACATGCTGCAGGCAGAAAACAGAAAGGACATGTCAGCACTGTTACAAACCTGCCTGCAACCCTTCATTAGCATCCTTCATAAATAAAGCTTCTGAGTGGGTGAACATGAGGAAAAATACACCATACATCTGTGTATATGTTTGTAAAGCATGACCAGGGTCTTCAAACCTCTGCACATCTCTATGCCAAATCCTTATTTCTGTTCTAATAGTTTGCATCACCCTTTCGACTTAAGAGTGGTACCAGCTTCCTTATTGCACACCTTCGACAGCAGATTTATCCTAGGGCAGCAGGCAGCAAATTCCTCAGCAATTTTTAATAGAATCTATCACTACTTCCACATGACAGGACACAGGTCCACATTCAGCATAACTACTGCTTTTGCTAAGTTAACATCTGCTCTTTACTTTCCAACTTTCTTGCTAATTTGATTTGAATTTGATTAAGTTTCTAGTCTAAACACCTCACACTGAGTTTACGTGTGCTGGTGAACAAATGAATAGTACCTTGTATGTTATGGCTTTTGTCTCCTCATGCTAAAAGTAATCTACCTTCATGAACTGTGAAGTACACAAAAGAGGCCAGAATTTATGAATACACCAAAGGCCTATGTAGAGATTGAGTTTTATGTTCATTACCAACATGACAGTGTGATGCACAGAGATGATTATTTAAAAAAATTCTTTTCCTCATGGTACTGGTAAATTTGTATATATTTTAGAGTTTAAAACAAAATTCCTAAAATATCCTAACATATGCAAAGCTCAAATGTAAGGATAATTACAGATCACATTAATTTGTAAATTTATATAAAAATGAAAGAAAAATGGTTGATATAATAAGATCCATTTATACAGAAATAACTTTTGTCATCATAGGCAACTATTACCTTCCTTCACTGTCCTAAGTATTGTATTAAATTGTGGAGCCCATTATAAAATTTTGCAACAATAATTTAGGTCATGTAGTAGGACAGGCACAACTACTGGCAGACAATGAAGTGAAGGTTACAGAAACACGCACATGACACTGTATTTCTGACTAAGACAAGTATTAATCCTACTTGCTTATAAATGGGGGTTTAAAATCCTGATACACATTAATTTACCAAAACGACGGACTGTATGGTGTATGACGGTACAACATACAGGCTTATGGTTTGGAAAAGTATATTTGTTATGGACAATTCAGTGTGCTTTGCTGTATGCTAGGAACTTCTCAAGAAATGGTTACATAAATTCTGCATTAAGTTACCTCCTCCCTGCAAATTCAACTATGAACAACCAAGAGCTGGAACAAATATTGAAGATGATCAAGCAGACTCTTGCTGGAAATTAATCTACAAGACTGTTTATTACAGTTTTCAGGCATTTATGAGATACAAGAGTTAAATAAAGTGCTTTTGAAAAAACTACTTTACTCTCTCTCTCACCAAAGACCCACAAGTACTTCTTTTGAAGTTACAATTTCATTTAATTCACTTCATTTATTCCAGAATTATTAATACGTTGAATCACTATATTTAAAGTATAACATTGCAGTTTTAAGATGTGAGTAAAGTCAACTGTCTAGTCTTGAATAAAATAAGTCTAAACTGTAAAAGTTAAATGCCTTTACTACATACATCTATAAAAACTGCTTCTTGCAATTTTATTTCTGTGATTATAGGTTTGACTTGTTTTAAAAAAATGTAAATGTTTTCCCCTATATAAAACTCACAAACATCCCTTACTTTACTATCACCATACTTGATAAATATAACTCAGTAACCACATGTTGCCATTGGTTTAATATTCAGCCGCAGGCAAAAAGAATGATGGAAATTAAAAGGTGAGCAAAAAACCACTAAAAAACTCACTGTGCAAGTGTGTGGATGTACTGCATTTTGAAATCATGCACAATTCTGGTCTTCCTCTCTCGTATAGATTAAAACAGAAGCATGATACAACCCACAGACTCAGTGGAGGGCTGAAGAGTGCATCTGGGAACCCGCTGCATCAACCACCTCCTTCAGCACAAGAGTGAGAAAACCAGCCATGGCAGGTTTTATTCTGCACACAAAATGATTCTTCTGTGGAAACTCCTCACCACAGGATGTTACAACTACCAGAACCTACAAGACTCAAGGGGAGACTGAACAAACAAAATCCGCTCAGGGTTACTAACCACGCAGAGACTTACCTAGTTCAGGAAGTCTCTGAGCTAGAAACTGATACAGTACTCTGGGGAAATGATACTGTACTTTGGGTTCTAATCTTAGACTTGCCCTAAAATGTCATCCTCAGAGACTGGAGAACTCTGGCTGTCCTTACAGCACAAGACTTCTGCAGCACCTGGGCAGTTCACATGTGTTGGCTGTCACTGGCACAACCATTCCAACAAGGGTCTTATTAATCGTTTATGTCTAGCTCTCTTTCCTCACCCTACTCTGTAATCAAACTGATAAACAAACTGATACAGAAAGCAAGCTGAAATACACATTTCTCAGTGGTCCTTTTAAACTGTATTTCGTCAGCTGTTATTGTATTCTTATTTTGGCTACACCATCATACAATCTTGGACTAGTCTTTCAAGGAATGCCATTTCAACCCTTATATTTCCTAGGCAGCCTACTAAGCTATCACACAAATCTAGTCTTTTAAGTGTGAAAAAAGTTAAACAACTTTCTCAATGAGAATAGTTATAAATATTATACTGATGTACAGGAGTACCACATGTATTTCTTTTCAACATCCCTAAAAAATTCTTGCAAGAGACACCCTTTAATAAATTCTATCTATATATGCACATTTGTTTTACATCTATAAAAACGCACACCCCTTTTTTTAAATGCCACGTCCATGTCATGCTTAACCTTCAGCAAGGTTTCAAACTGAGCAATGCATGGTGACTGTGCACTGTTGTATTACTCAATTTTCAAGTCTGGTGAGTGCTGAGCTAACTCTTTATATAATTTGGAGCATTTTCTTGTACTTCTCACATTCTGTCATTCAAACTTCCCTTACTATTGGCATAACCCAAAATAAATACAACAGTACTGTTCAAAGCAAACACTGTTCAAAATGATAACAGCCTGGCTTAATAATGGTTTAGGAGTTTCTAGATCATGAAATGTTTTAGAATACACATATATATTTTAGGAAAATGCTGTACCCAGTAAGGTACCACTGCTTTGCTAAGTTTGAAATAATGCCAACACCAATGCTAACAAACATAAGAAACTAGAAAACAACTCAAATGA
Source organism: Erpornis zantholeuca (assembly GCA_013400515.1). NCBI lineage: Eukaryota > Metazoa > Chordata > Aves > Passeriformes > Timaliidae > Erpornis > Erpornis zantholeuca. The sequence goes on from VZTN01028550.1 coordinate 127,166, forward strand.
ACAAATGAAATTATTGAGTTGTGAAGTGGAATAAATTTATGTTTCAATGTAAGTGGAACTGATTTTTTTTACTTCATAATTATGAAAACTGCCAGAACAATTAGAGCAGCAGTATATATAACCAAGAAGCCTGTCCAAGGATTTAACTAAACCCAACAATTTTATAAAGATGCTTCCTCTTCCTCCTTTAACTGCCATTTAAATTAACCACAAACCTTGACCTGAAATGACTCCTAAGTTAAGAAATTTTTCAATTAATCCACAATGTTTCTTTTCCCCATCCATCTATGATAATAAAGACTCACACTACCAGTTTCTTTCCTATGCTGGATTTACTTAAGATGAGCTCCAGAGAGCCTGCAGAATTGCCTGGCATTTCTTTGCATGGCCTTGGCAACTGACATACTATCACACGTCAGTCAGCTGGTGGATTAAAGAAAGTGTTTTCATTAGAAATGTAAATGCATTTTAAAACACTTTTAATGAATATATATTATCATATACTCAACTAACTCTTTCTTTTTCATGTCCCATAAGTATCTCTATTATTTGACAAAGATACCAAGCTGTTTTTCAGATTTCACTGTCTAAATTTTGCAATGAAATTTGATTTGACTAGCTTTAATAAAGAATTAAAATCACTAGTCATACAAGGTGACATTTTCCCTTAAATCAAAGAGAGCTGAGTATGTCTGCAAAAAAAATGCTTGATTCTACAAACACTATCCATTCTGGACATGTAAACCATATAAATACATATTTTAACTTCATATAAATAAAGTTAAAATATACATGCTCTTATAATCAAAATAAGAGATATTGGAGACTTAGCATTTATGATTACTGATTTGGGTATAGAATGGGGATTGAACCCAGGCATGTGCGATATTTTAAGTAAAGATGAATCTTTATGCCTGTCACAAGCCACTGCTTCTACCAAAAATGTGGCTCAAGGTCCACCCCCACCACCAAAAAAAAGAAGTGTAATTTTCATTTAGGTTTTTGAACTAGATCGCCATGGGGTATACACAGCACAGCTGCTGGCAGAAAGGTGGAGGCAGAACCTCACTTGATACTTGTAGCTGTAATTTGACTTTGGTTGGACTGGCTCAAGTGTAACAAAATCTCACTAAATGTCTTGAGAATCCACTACTGGATTTTATAGGACAGGACTCTATTTCGTTTCTTTTCCACCACCTTGACCTCACCCTTGCTCTAGAAAACTTCCAAGGCTGTTTTTTGTCATTTCCAAATTGACAGATAATGGAAAAGTGTCAAAACTCTATGTCTGTGAAACTAGTCATCCTCTGAACAGCTTGTATTCATGAAGCTTGTGATGCATCATCACATCATTTTATCTATGTAGGCTTCTCAAATGCCACTATAGTACAGCTTAATCATATTTCAGCATCATCTACTACACATTCATTTACCTGATCTGAATGCTAGGCTCTGCTAGTGATTACTCAGTTTTTACATAATAAAAAATTATATTTTTTGGACTTGAAACACAAAATATTTTGAACAAACTGCTGAAGAAGCAGTTGTCAAGAAGCCCTTTATTTCTCCCAAAAATGTAGAATATAAGCAGGTGAATTTCTGATATTTTGGAGCTGGCATGCTGCACTGTATAGTATTTAATTACACTGCTGTAAGGCAGTCAGACCCACTCAGTAAAATTAGTTGATTGCAGGTGACAGCTTCCAGAAATGATACATTTAAATAACCCAAAGCAGCAATACACTTGCTATATATGTACCCTTCAGGAACTGGATGAGGAACACTACAAAATACAGTGTATTTATAGATTATTTTATGGGGTTGTTTCCTAATATTCTGTTATGTGATACCCAGGAAAACATTAAGTCACTGTAAAAACAGAGCAACCACTCAATACCTCTTAAACCAGTATTTTTCATTAAACAAGAGAATATTACAATTCTAAAAAGTTGGCAAAACTTCAAGGAATTCCTCCCATTGCTCAAATTAATCCATTTGAGTACCGCAGTCATTCCAGAGCAAATATTCTTCACCTGGACAACACAAGGCAAAAAATAGTGGTAGTACATTTGAAAAAATATGATAATACAACCCTGAAGAAATAGTCTTCAACTTCCTCCAAGAACAAAGTACCTCAACTATTAAAATGGCACTGTAATGTCCTATAATTATTTTTTTGGGGGGACAGAAAGGACAGAAATTTTTCTGTCTGTTTGAACTACAAAAGCAATGCCCAAAACCAAACTATAAATACACCAGCGAAAGAAGGAGATCAAGACCTCTAAAAAACAGTATAAAA
>VZTN01028552.1:12458-24758 GCA_013400515.1 Erpornis zantholeuca
GGGCCCGGGCAGGGCCACGGGCGAGGCGGCGGCTGAGGGAGCGCCGGGTGCCGCTCCCCGGGCGGTCCGAGCGGGGTACGGAGCGGGACTCGTTGTTCCGGCAGGGCACGGCGTGGCCCGGTGCCCGTCACGGCGAGGAAGGGCTTTGGCTCCCGAGCGATCCGCTTGCCAGTGCCCTCCGGAGGCGCGAGATGGGAAAGGCGAACCAGGGTTTTACTTGTTTGCTTTCGTCCGTTGGTTGTGTTCTGCCCTGCTGGGAGGTCGGGACCCCGTGCCCCCGGAAGCAGTTTGCCCTGAGATGGAGCCAGCCCAGCATTCTGATCATGGGAATGAAGGATTAAAACACAAATTTAAATGCTGTCTGTAATGTTAAAGGGGGTCCCTTCTATTTCTTTAGTAAGATAAAAATATGCATAGATATGAGCTTGCATTATAGATGATGAAAATTTTCTTTTCTAACCTGAAGTTAACTTAAATTTTTTGGTAGTGACAGATCTTGGGAAAAATAGTCGTCTTCTTTGAAGTGTAGAGCTGTCATTCTTTGTTAAGAAGTTGAAAAGAGCTTTTTAATCACCACTCAAGAAGTATTACCTTTACAAGTATGTGTCAACACTTAAAAGAGTTCTTATAAAATGTCTGGAGATCCTGTGGCCATGAACTTCAGAACCACCATATTTGCTGTTTCATCATGACACAGTCACTTAATAATTAGAAAAACTATGGGTTTGGCTGATTATTGCTATATAGGTATCACTGGGTGATAACCTAGAAGTTGGTTGGTTAGTCATGCACAAATGGGAGAAAGGTGTCTGGGAGGATGATGTAACAAAAATGAAGAATTCATCATACTCTTGTTTAGCTGTCATGGTCATAACTTTTTTATTTGGCCTGGTTGCTTATTAAACATTCTGTGATCTGTGTGAAATAGGGCTGGATTCTGTAACAAAGACAGCATTATTGTGATGGGCACCCTTGTGTGAATAGCTTCTGGGGGGCTGTTAGGCAAAGAGTGGCCAGTATGCATAACTAATAGTTAAGGTATTGAAATTGTTTACAGAGAAATCTGCTGGCTTTCCAGAGCTGCTGGACTTCCAGAAGCAAATAATTGGTATTATTTACAGTCAGCTTTTAACTCTTCTATTTGGTGTAGTCAGTTCTCAGTAAGAATGTAAGCTAAAATTCCGCGAACTGGGAACCCCGGTGTTAGGGGATGCAGCTGTGTTTGGAAAAGCTGATCAAAGCAGTGCAGTTTCCACATGACCTGAGGGCAAATGTGTGGTGTGCTTTAGAGTCAGAGGCCTGTGCATAGTCACCGCAGTAGAAATATGACCTGTGATGGTTGCAAAGCAGCAACATATAAAAATTTAGTACCGTCTCACTTGCCCTCAGAAAGGAAAAGATAACAATATAAATTGTATCAAAGTAGGATAAAGAGTTATTTTATTAAAATGTTATTGTGCTTAGCTATTTACTGGGGGGGGTCAGTTCTTGCCTCTTGGGTCAGAGGGTTTTTATGCTATTTTAAACAATGGAAAGAATGTGTATTTGTGTTCATAAAGTATTGTTCCTGTATTGTGTCTGTGATACCGGGCACTTCTAGTCTGTGCATGGTATTAGAGCTCTCTGAGTTAAAGTGTCATAGGAAATGGCTGTTGAAAGGTACACAAAGTAGGTGTGCACACAGTTATAAAATACACTGTTGAAAGTGAAGTAAAGCAGCAGCTGGTGGAAGTGCTCCTACCTGTGGCAGAGGGCAGTCAGTACCTGTACTTAACTCCTGGGATAGATCAGAGGGAAGCTACAGCACTGGTACAGCTGCAGTACTGGTACTGTATAAAATGAATTAGCTGATTTAATAGTTATGTCTTACTGTGTTCAAGTAAATCCATGATCAGAATCTTAGTCGAGTTTATTTTGCATCTGTAGATGAAGGAAAAATGCAAGTGTGGGGTAGGATCTGTAGGTTCCCCCTACAGTAATGAAGGACTTCAAAGCCTTAGTCGTTTGGCACAGCAGAGCAGGTAGGCAGTAAATGAGAAGGGTAGGATGCATCCTGAAAAGAGAAGTAATTAGTAGTATTTATTGATTGATTGTAAAGTCTAATTTCTACAATGTCACAGCACTTATGTTCTTAACTGACTACTTTGTAACTTAAGAATTTCTGCACAAAAAACCCCAAACCACCCAATCCTAGTTCTTGCTTGCTTAGTGTTGTTCTTTCCTTCAAAGATGGCATGAGTCTGAGAAATAAGTCAAGTACAGTACTTGTATTACTGCTGAAATTCTGTGAAAGAGGAGGGAAAAACCTAAGTAAACCAGGTTGAGCAAGTTTCAGATAGAAGTTGTGAAGGAAGAATCTTCTGTGGAATGGCGTCCTTTGTTCAGCTGTGCAGTCTGTCGTACACGCCTCTGTACTGTTGTGTTTGTGTGTGGCTGGAACGCACCCATGCTTCAATGGGAAAAAATGTTTTGTAGGTGCGGGACTGCATCCAGAAAACACTGACTGAATGGAGCTCAAAGGTCGGCCAAGACCAAAATCAGGTAGGAGAGGTGTTATGCATATCCGTGTTACATGTGAAACCAGAGAAATAGGTAGTCAGTTACACTTCTAAAACTTACAGTAACTATTGAATTTCTGTAAAAGTATCTGCAGCTCCAGATACCTTGAAGGAATATTTCTTAACTCCCCTTCTTTCCTCAATATTTAGTACTCAATAGTAAATTTGGCGAGGTTAAGAAATATCAATGTCAAGAGAGAATCCTGTTGATGGCAGATAAGACAGTTCTTAGCATAATAAAAGCCATGGTCTGTAAGATTTTAAATTAATTATGGGGCAAGTAAAAATAAATAAAATCCGTGTACCTTAGAAGTTTGCTAGCACGCTTGTTAAAACTCAGTGGAGAATTCTCTGAACTCTCTAGATCACAGATTGCTGAAGACCATCCTATTTGGAGGGAAGCTCTGAAGCATCTGTTGTCTCAGAAATATTTCTGAAGATGCAGAAGTGGCAATTTTTCCCTTAAGAGCTAAAGATTTTTTACATAAGTCTTAAAGCCAAAGACATGAACATCTGATATGAAGATATTGGTGTAGGGCCTGCTTCTTTTTCACTTTTGCTTCTGAAATTCAACAAAACAGCAATAGGTCCCCATCAAATTTGTTATTTGCTATGTGAAATATTAGCATGTTTCAGTAAAAACAAAAGTTACCCAAAAAACAAAACAACAACAAGAAGATACCTAAAAAAACTTTCCAGATTGTTTCTTTGGGTTTTGTTAGCAGTTCTTGTGTAATGGGGGCATCGGCTGCACATTGCTACATTCCAAACTGGTGTGTGAGGCAGTTACTGCTGAATGATTTTTGGAAGAACTAATGATTGCTCAAGAAACAATTAGAGAAAACAACAAAAACAAGCACTTGTCTCTGTCCAATGTAGTGATCTATTTAAAGTAAATTATTTAGTGTAAGCTAGGTTTTACTGTAAGAACACTTTACCTCCATAATTCTAAATTCTCTCATTAATTATATTGATATCCCATAATTTTTTTAAAAAGTTAAGTTTTGTTTAAAATGCTGGCTGTATGGAGTAACTCAAAGGCTCACTTGAGAATCTTTTGGTAGGGCAGCAAAAATTAGCAAAGCATTTTTACTTGGGGCAGAGTGTTGTATGAGCCTGTAATATAAAGTCTGATACAGGTAAAGACTTGTGCCAGCTGACATGAGATGTCAGCCTAATCCTAAATGAGGTCAGGGGGTGAAATAATTACTGTCTTAAATCAGTATTTTACAGCATTTTCACTGTAGGTTTTTCATTAACTTCACTGAAATTACAAAATACTTTTTATGCAAAGATGTTTCCATCCAACACTCAAACCTCCTAATTCTGATGGGGTTCTTTTCAGCTGGTCATGAGGCTTTTTTAAAACAAGGACCTTTGAATTGGCACAGCAGTCTTTTCACATTGTAAAATCAGAACTACAAGAAGTACCGAATTTTGTTCTCTTGTTCCAATAATTCTTATCAGTAATATGTATTTTCTGTATTAGGGTCATATAGGGCCTTTTGGGCCTTTCATAAATCCTTTAAATTCTGACCTCCCCTCAGTGATCAAAAGGCCTTGGGTTACTTTCTTTCTGTCTTTGCATTTTACTACTATTTTGTTTCTAACTGCTGTAAGGCACTCTTTTTTCTTTCTTTTTTTTCTTCTTCTTCTTTTTTTTTTTTTAATTACCTAAAAACATTCTTCAGGAGCTTACTGTCTCCTCTTGACGAGTTGCTCCTAAGTCTCATGTACTTACTACAGGAAACACTGGAGGTTCTGGAATGTACTGTAGCTCAAGCTATAGAAAAAATAAATCCTGAAGAAAGGGATGAGTTGAAAGTATCAGGTAAGAATGTAGTCACTAATCCAGTGGCATGGAAAGGCTTGATATGCAGTCATTAATAAGATAATCATATATGTTTGGGGTTTTTTTTGCTCTGTTTTGTAACTGCTGAATCAAATTACACCACTGCACACTTAGATGTTGTTAGATGTTGTTAGAACAACCTTAGTTGTTCTTAGACGTTGGCTAAGAAAGTCTTCAATTAATATTTCCTATGTTAAAGCAGCTCATTTTTCTAGTTTAACTTACATCACCTCAAGATATTTTAAATGTCTTTTGTGAATATATTTTTGAAGCAAAATATACAGATAATACTGGAATTAAGAAATAGCATTGGAAGCACATTTATTTGCATAATTTTTCCAGGTTGAATATGATGAACTTGAAGGAGGCAGTCCAAACTAACACTAGTACATTTTGAGTCTCAGTAAGTTGTGAAGAAGTCTGTTTGTACTATTACATTTGGGGTTTTTATTCAGGTTGTTACAATTATTGCTTTGTTTCTTGATGCTTTACAGCTTAATACATCACCTAACTGGATGATCTCTTGTTCTGAGACTGCACAACAGCATTGAAATTTAAGAGAACAGTGTCTTTATTGGGCAGTCACCTTTCAAAAAGTTGGGGTTTTTTCCAATTTTTTAAGTAATTGGTGTATATTCTAAAAATCTTTTACCCAAAAACTCATTAATAGTAATGTGTATAGCACAAGTAAATAGCTATATATTAGTAATACCTGGCTGGTTTAGTTATTGATTCCAGTTTCTTTGAAAATAGCAAAGCTTTTCATCGTTGGATCAAACTCTTCATCAATCAGAGATGCAGTTGACCTAGGTAAGTGTGGAACTCAAACTTAAATTAGGATTTCTTTTTTACTCTAGAACTTAGATGGAAAAAGTTCTAAGTTTATTTCTAAGAGGTGTATTTAATCACTGTCACAAGTATATCCTGTTTTTCTATTAAGAGAGACTTAGGTAATCCAATCTATTTGCACATTAGTTCAGTCAGTAAACTTATTAAATGGATCACTGTGACCTCGAATCCACAAACTCAAACGTGATTCCTTGCTCCAAGCAGGAGCAAGTTTTTATTCTTTAACACAAAACTTGTTAAAAAGTAAATAGCACATGATGTTTTAATAGCAGGGATACAGCAGTTCTTGCCAGTTCTTGTTAGTTGCATTTAACATCATGAACTTTGCTACTAACTGTGCAGTCTTTAAGAGATTATTTAGGAAATAAAATAATGCTGCAGGTAGCTGATGAAATAGTTAAGTTTTACTGAAAATGCCATACAATGTCTCTACATAAAATTGTGTTGGCCTAATGTAGCAGTAATTGTGCGCGGCACTGAACTTTACTGCTTTGGAAGATTGTTGGGCTTAAGGGGTGACCAAAGACGAAAGGGTCAGATATCATTATTTTCTATTGATACCCTAATTAATAGCCTGAGCATTGTAAGTTTTAGTACCATTTGTCAAACATACATTACTGGAATCCTCCTCCAGAAGAAAATAATTAATTTAGCTTGTTAGTTCTATTCCATTTGCTGGGCTGAAGAGGCCTCATGACTTGCATTTTTCCTACAGCTCACTAAGATTCCAAGACTTCCACTTTTCTCTAGCAAATTAAGTCTCTGTATTTGGTGTACTTTTAGTCTTAACTCCTCCTAACGACATATCAAGTAGTTTTCCTAACCTGTGTCCTGTAGTTGAGTTACAGTTCAGAGTGAAAGCTACAAATTTTAAAAGAAATTGAGAATGAAGGAATAGAGAATTGTTCATCATCACTATCTTCAGGGAGAAATATGTTTTTAACATTGAAAAGGAGGAAAAGGCTTCATGCTTTTGTTCATTTTCTGTAGATTTTGTTTTTTGCGGTTTCCTTTCTTTCTTTCCCAAGACCTACAACTGAATCTTGACCTTTAGCTGTATGCTTGAGTATTTGCTAAAAAGGTTGTGTTATTATTCTTGACTGCAGATACACTCAGAGTTTCAAATGGTGAATGGGAAGCTAGCAGAATAAAGCAGGAGGTGTGGTTTTTGCTAAATTCGAAGAGTCCTGCTGTTTGTGGTCATATCAGACAAAAGCTTTTGCAGTTTCTGTTCTTTTTCCTCAGCGTGTTCTGCCCTCGGAGTTGCTCAGTTAGACTCAGTCATTATTGTCCCACCTCCTGTCGAAGATGGAACTAACATCTCCTTGGAATATTTGCAACCTTATTGGAAAGAACTTGAAAATCTAGTTGAAAACAAAAAGATTGTTGCCATAGGTACCTCTGACCTAGATAAAACACTGTTAGAGCAGCTGTATCTATGGGCACAGGTGAGAACAAACTTCCTACTTACAGCATTTCTTAGGACAGAGTAACTGTTTGGTTCGTTGGCTGACACATTATTACAAACTTCTGTTATAAATGGTCTTATATGCAAAATATTAATTAGCCCTGTTATTTTTAACATTTTGTGGATGGTCATAATGTTGTTCAAGGTGGGGGAGGCTCAAATATGATTGTTGTTTGTTCAGTGTTCTTAGATACTGTCTAGCAACAGCTGGAAACCACAGGTCTTTTCAGTAGCAGCTTCTTTAAAGTACTGAAGGTTTGAGTTTTGAATTCCTTTATACTTAGGAAGGACCACAAACAGTACTTTTAAACCTTCAGATTTATTCCAGTGACTCTGAAAACGTAGCTGTTTTCACTTTGAGCTGTGTAACAAAGAGAGAGATTCCCCTTTGGAAAAATGTCTGAATGGTAAGCTTAAACCTAAAGAGGAAGACAGGCTCTGAATGAAGCGGCACAATACTTTGCTGTCCAGAGCAACTAACTCATAGCACCATCAAAAGGGTTGAAAGGTTATTTAGTTCCAAGTCCCTGACATGGGCAGGGACACTTTCCACTAGACTATGTTGCTGAAAGTCCCATCCAACCTGGCCTTGAACACTTCCAGGGATGGGGCAGCCATCCAGCACTTTGCAGTGCCTCAGTACCCTCACAGTGAAGAATTTTTTCCTAATACCTAATCTAAACCTGCCTTATCAGTCTGAAGTGATTCCCTCTTGTCCTATCGCCACATGCCCTTGCAAAAAAGTTCCTCTCCAGCTCTTTTGTATTCCCTTTAAAGGTACTGGAAGGGACTCTAAGGTCTCTCTGGAGCCACCTTTTCTCCAGGCTGAATAACCTCAAGTTTCTCAGCCTGTTCTCACAGGAGAGGTGCTCCAGTCACCTAATCATCTTTTTGTGTTTTATGTACACTGAGAGAGGGCAGTTGCAGGATTTAATAACCACCTGCATGGTCATCATGAATGCTGTTTGTGAGAAGAGAGAAAGTCAGTGGAAGAGCACCCCTTTTAACTTGATCTGATTCAAGCACTTGCCTGAAGGCATGGAAGATTGCAAATTAATACATCCTTAACAAAAATGTATTTGGAATTTTTAATTTGAAGTCTTTTTCAAATTAACATCCCTATAATGCTTTCTAGTACCTTTTTACTAGAGAGGGGGCAAAAAAAGCTGCTGCTGTTTTGGGAGCACAAGACAGGAAGCCTGAGTGCAGTCTGTTAGCACTCATCTTGCTATGGCAGCACCTGAAGTTAGATCCACTCCTGTTTTGGGCTGTGTGCTGCAGAGAATTGCAGGTGTTGCAGCTGCCTACGTTAATTAATCATGCAGAATTAATTAGCCTTGCTCGGTCTTCAAAACAATGGTTAAAGGCAAATTGTTCAAAACAAAATTTCTGTTGTAATAGAAGGCATGGGGGAAACGACTAATATAAGTACATTGGTATTTTCTTCTTATAGAAGGATTTTGTTACTTTCAGGTGAAACCAAGTAGTAATCAGGTGAACCTAGCTTCCTGTTGTGTGATGCCACCTGATCTCACAGCATTTGCAAAAGAATGTGACATACAGCTCTTAACTCACAATGACCCAAAAGGTAAGACTTCGCCAGCTAAGAGAAGACTTCTAAATGCATTTATTCAATAAATATCAGGAATAATCTTTTCCTGAACTTCAAAGTTTGTTGTATTTGAAGTCTGAACCAAGGATTCTAAAAGTTTCTCCTTCATAAAATATTTCTGTTAAGTTATTGCTGTTGCTTCCTTCCCTCCCTCTCCATCTTGAAACAGTCTTGCAGCCTTGGATAATTTCTTGAAATACTTCTAATCAGAGAAAATAAAGTAAATAGAAGAACAAACTACTGAGAAATCTGTACTATGTTTATTTTCACAAAATATGGAATGAAATGTATTGCTGAAGGTCAGTAAATGACAAATGAAAGTGTACTTGCCTGGAACTTGTGAAAGAGATTACATAGAAGTGTTGATAGTCAGTTGATTTTTGAGTAGTTTGGTAATACTAGATCTGTAAAATTACTTTGCTTTAACTAGAATTCTTTTAAAGTCTTGACTTCTTAAAATAACATTATTACAAAAAGAGTTGTAAATTCTTTACTTTTTTATGCAGTGATTCATTTCCTAAATGATTGAAGAAATTTGAGGCTTTCCTTTGAACTGTAGAACTGAGTTACCAGCTCCCTATAATATTCTGGGATATAATATTAGTTTTTCTCAAATATCATCTAATCTTCTTCACTCTTAAGAACACCTTAAATATCTTGTAATACAAAGTCTTAAACAATATTTAGTTAATTCTTCCCCTGCATTCTTGGTTATGACTAATTATTCAAGATTATATTTTTCCTTCTTTCTCCTTTCTTTCCACTTGACCCCAAAGAAAAAAGTATATGAAGCATTACTTATGAAGTACATACTTCATAGTAGCACTGTTACAACTAATGAATTTCATCAGTGCCTGAGCAGGATTTTTCACTGCTCTAGCAGCATGCAAGCTGAATTTCCATTCACTCTGACAATTTCCATGTAACTTGCAATTTAATAAATGTCTCAATTGAAAGTCATGAAATGAAGGAGAAGAGGATTTGATAGAAAACAGCAGAAGTTGTGATTCCTTCATGTTATGTTTGCTCAGCCTAAGTTTTCTGTAATGGTCAGCTGAAGAGTATTGAGACTGCTTTTTGTGAGCACTCCTCACCAAAGACCTTGTTCTCTTAATGACCATTCCAGAGGAAAGTAGGAGGAGCTGTACTTGCCTTCTTTTCCTGTTTTGTGGCATTTAAGCCCATTTTTCTTAATGCTTTCTGGGCTTGTGGTTATTTTAAGTCCAGTTATGGGAGAGACTATAAATGCTGAGCTTCCAGTGCCTGCAGAGGTACCTCTGAAGGCTCAGTACTTTGCTGATATCAGCCCTGTACTTTACTCACCTCTGGTTTGTCTAGCTAGCTTCTCAAATTTAATTTTCATTTTCTCCCGCTAATTACTTTGCTAATCAGCTCCATTTGATATTCCAGAGTCTCAGATTTGTGGGAAACACTCAGTGTTGCCAAAAACTGCCCTGGACATCTGTTTAGTAATATTCAGCTGCTTTTACCCTAAATGCATTCTGGAAGAGTGGATCTGAGGTGTATGTGGTACTACTTAAAATCTTGACTGTAGGCAAAGGCTTCTGTTACTAAGTGTTGCTTTTTGCAGCTGTGTACGTTATTTTAAGCACAAATATCCCTTTTTAACTTCAGAATTACTTTGTGAAGCAAGTTTCCAAGAGGTTCTCCAGGAAAGCATCCAGAACGTGAAAGCAAACGAGTGGATTCCTTTATGGCTTCTGCGGTATTCAGTCATTGTTAAAAGCAGAGGAATTATCAAGTCCAAAGGCTATATCATACAAGCTAAAAGAAATGCATCTTAAAACACTCTCTCTCCTTTTTTTTTTTTTTTTTTTTTGTAATGGCTGTTTAAATTTCTTTGGGATGGGGGAACATTGCATTTTTCATAGAAAGATTTTTACAGCATTTGTAACAAACTACCAAAAGTTGTAATTATTCATTAAGATGTCAGTAGGAGTGTCTGTAATGTTCTAATACTATTTTTCTTTCTTAACATATTGATGAGTTCATTTAAAATATGAATGTTTGGGGGCTTTTTTTTGTTGAAGTTATCTATAGAGTAACAGTTTAAAATATTTTTTCTTTTTATGACCAGTTCACTGTAAAAAATATCATTATATTTTAGCTGCCATTAGGTAGTATGGAGAAACATATATTTTTGGTTTTTTAAAAAAACAAATTTCTCTTAAATCATACTTACCTGGTGGGTACATATTTCAAGCATTCAAGGACTAGCTTTTATAGAAAATTGTCATCTTTTATGATAAATACCCCCCAAAAATTAAGCTGGTATCTCATTATTTGATATGTCTATATAGGCAAGTCAGCTGTTTAATTTGTGGGGATGGGAAAATTGGTTTCTTTTTATCGGGTAGAAAAGACCCCTAGGATTTAGAAGAAAATGAATCTTCCAAATTACTTTCTGACTTTTACTTGAATTCCTTCTGGCTTCTTTGTGCCTCGATAGGCTTTATTAAATGTTTGCACAAGTGTGATGGCATTTTTACTGTGTGAAATAGAAAATGTATTAATAGTGAATGTTTGAAATAAGATTTGAAAACAAGTGATGAAGAAATCTGTTAATCAAAAACTGAATTGTGCCTGTCTCCTTCTCAACTGTGGTTTGGTTTTTTGATACTTGTGAACTACGCAAGCAATTAAGCAAGTAGTACAGACAGTGAATTATGATGCTGTTCACTACAATTAATTACTTCTTTTGCAGTTGCCTGGGAAACCTGTTGCTTGAGTGCCACTCAGGCAAGATGAAGCAAGGCTTAGCTTTAAGTTAGGTATCTTTCTGATTGGCAGCAGCTTAGCGCACTGGCTTTTTAATCCCAGAGAGACTGTTGCAGCTAAGGCAAGGCTTTTGGTTTAATGTAGCCTTTCTATCAAAAAGGCTTTTTGCTTTCCTTGGCCTTTAAATCAGAGTAGATAGCTAAAGTTCAACTTCTAGATTAGCAGGAACTTTGATACTGGGTGTCTAAAATAATAAATTTCATTTTGATTTCACACAGGGGCATGGCCTCATACTGGTAGTAGTCATTAATTTTGATGTACATATTTTGAGATTTGGACTGTAAAAGAATGAATTTTCACCAACATTTTTCAAATTCTTCATATAGGCAGCAAGTGGAATTTAAATGCCTGTAGGTAGTGTCCGGAGTGCCAGCTTCCTGTAATCCATTCCACTAAGTTTAGTGATGAAGGTTTTTCAAGGTACCTTAGTCCTCAAATATATTTGTGGTGGCAAATAGCAGGAAATTCTCTTGGCTTCTTCAGTTCTTTTGATAATGAGAGAAACGGGGAATTGGAACGAGTAATGCATCAATAAAAGTTTGGATTTTTTTTCTCTTAATTCAAATGTAGTGGTTTCTTTTTAATGTTGGGCCAGTGTGTATCAGAGTTGAAAATTACATTATTTTAATTTTAAACTTCCCTACCAGCTCTGTGTTGTGTGTCTGATGATTTGACCACTACCTGAAAGCTCTGTCTGTATTTGGCTGATTCTGTATCATATTAAGACTTGTGTGTATGCTCAGTTTTTATATTGAAATGCTACAAAACAGTAATTGTGCTAAACCACTGTAAAGGCTGCTCTAATGGGAAAATGATTTTTTCCTTTCTGTAAACTGCTAATAGTTTGCTTGCTGTAGAAAAGTATCTTTTAAGACATAGTATTTCTAGAGTCACGAATAGCATGACACTTGTATCAAGTTACCACATTATCTCATTCGTTTGATTTGCATCAAGGTGGGCGAGATGGGATTTCCTTCCATGAGAAACCTGAAAGTTTAACTAAAATTTGAAATTTCCGTAGGCTTTCAGAACATTTTACACTTTTTTCAAGTGCCTGCACCCCGCGATTCCACCACGTCCGGGCACGCATGCTGCTGCCGCGCTCCCGGCTGCCCCGCGGGGCGGGGCCGGGCTGGGCCGGGCAGGGCAGGGCAGAGCAGGC
>VZTN01028552.1:24920-39237 GCA_013400515.1 Erpornis zantholeuca
CCCGTGCCACTGCCGGCCCCGCGGGAGGGGAGCAGCTTCCGGAGGTTATTAGGCCATTTAGCGTTGCGAGTTAAAGGTAGGCTTTTTTTCCTTTGTATCACAGATGTTTTAGCATTTCTCTCTCACTTAAAGTAATATTTCGCAGATCACACCTCATTTTGAGGTTGCTGAGAGGCCAGTTTGTTCGTAAACGAAAAATTGCTTTTGGACACCGTTTTGGGGCACATTTTGACAGTGATAGTATTTAGTAATTTATAATTGAGGAAGTCTTTGAATATTTCTGAACATTTTTTCTGGATTTGCTCCCCGTGACAACTTGACAGAGCTTTCTAGAATTAGGAGATATTTATTTATATTTCTTAAAGAATGTGTATGTTTCTTTTCCTGCCTTGACCAAAAGACAGTAGACAGATATGCAAGGGATGGTTTGTTAAGACTTCTCCCACGTACTTAGGGCTACACAGAAGATTCTTAAGATTTTTATAGCATTCTTTCTATGTAGTGATTCTATCTGCCAATATCATACTTTTTTAAACTCCTTTTTTAGGTGGTATCTGGTGAAATTAATACTCCTGTGACTAGGAGGATGACTAGAAGAACTAAATCAGTTCGTAAGCCCGAGGTGATTCAGGAATGTCAGTTTGAAGAGTTGGAACATGCAGAAATGAAATCAGATATCAGTGGTAGCTCAGAGATGCAGATTTCTAGGAATGAGAACACAGCTGTGCAGTCAGCACAATCAGCTGCTGAACCACAAGTTGATGGGGACGTATCAGAAGCAGAATCAAACTGCTCTTCTGTGTCTGGCTTCCAGACACCTCTGTTTGTAAGAATAACACGAAGGCGACAAATTGTAATTCCTTATCAGCCAGATTCTGCTGACAAAAAAAAACATGACAATACAGCTTTTCTAAATAAGTTAAGTAGGATTCTGGATGAAGATGATGTCTCTGAAGCTGAGTCTTGTTCCTCTGCTGTTTCTGGTGTCCATATACCTAATGTTACCACAAGTACAAGGAGCAGGCAAAGCAAAAAGAAATTCCGGCCAGATACGATTCGTGAAGCCCAGAGTGAAGATACTTCTGATACAGAATCGTGTTGCCTAAGTTCTCAGGTGGAGACATCTGTCACTACCAAACGAATTACTAGGAGTATGCAAATGAAATCACAAGTAGAAAATACTAAGCAGACTGAGAAAAAAAAAATATTTATTTCAGAAGACGAGAATTTAATTGAGGACACCATTAAATCTGAGCCCATAATAATTTCTGATTCTAGACCTACTGCAGAACTTGTCTGTGACACTGAAGATGCTTCCACCCTCATTGAGGGTAATAAAGAGCACAATTCACCAAAAAGCAAATGTGCTTCCAAATGTGTTACTGCAACCCGGAGTGAAGACACAAAAGAAGAGGTTTTAAAAGATACTCCATCCTGTCTTACAAAAACAAAACAAAGTGACACTAAATCACCTGTGAAAAAGACAATAAAAAATACACAGTCTGTTGAGATTGACCATTCAGAGGCAATATGTGGCAAAACACAAGAAGATAGCAGTAAAATACTTGTGAGGAAGGGGAAATTAGGGCATGTGGCTGTTTCTTTGACTGACTGCATGAGTCCTAAACAATTTCTAGAATCCCATGGACAAGTAGCACTTAATGAAAGTAAAGAAATTGCAGAATGCAAGAGGGCAGATGCTGAGGTGGATGCACAGCAGTCTTCCATGTGTGCTGTTAAATTGAGTAAGAGTAAGCAAGCTAGTGCAATGAGCAGCCCATCAAAGGACATGGCTGTTGCACAGACAACTAAAAGCATTGGTAAAAGCAGGATGCTTGAAATTGGTGCAGACTGGGGTGAAGACCAAACAAAAGAACATGAGGTACCGCACAGCAGTGAAAGATCAAGCGGTGGTAATGATTCTGTTGCACTGTTTCTGAGCAACAGTGAAAGTGATGACTCTGAAAATAGTGATGTGGCAGACATAGAGACAGTTGATGAGAATCTGTGTTATAAAAAGTCAGATGAGAGAATTCCTTCTGCCAAAAAACCTTTAAAAAATGGTTCACTTCATGTTGAAGGTCTTTTTGTAATTGATACTGAGCCTGGCATGAGTTCCAGCCAAAACTATTATCTGGATGATGTAGACCAAGGCAGTGATGCTGAAAGTAAGCATGAAGGAGGTGAAGAAGATAAAGAATCAGATTTGGAAGAGGATGAAGAGGAATTAATAGATGAAGATGAAAAAGATGAAGATGATGATCTGTTGAAAAATAAGGTTGACGTGTAAGTATCTTGCTGGGAATAGCTAAAGAATCTGCATTTCATTTAAGCATATGCATGTTAAAATGTGCAGAATAAGTAAGGGGAGTTGCAGAAAATGGTGATGCACATTTCATAAAATATGAATATGGTCCATAAATTGAGGGTTTGGGGTTTTTTTCAGTTTTGTATATAGTAGGTGCAGAACTCTGAGATTTTTTTAGTATCTAGAGGCCTTTTATGTGTTCAGCTTAAAAAACAATGTGAAACTGGGTTAAACTGGTCAGGCTGACTGAATTAGTTATTCAGGTCACAGTTTTGTTAATTTTTTTTTCCAGTTGGAATGTAGATAACAAAAGATCCAGTAAATTCCTTACACATTGCCTGATTAAAACATACTTTTTAAACAGTTGTATGTAATTTTATGTGTCAATTCTAGCTGTGCTGTGAATGGTGACACTTCAGGTGAAACCTACCATGGAATCAGAATAATTTAGGTGAAGTGATACTTCTTGAGTTCTTGTAGTCCAGCTGCTGCTAAAATCCCCCTTCATGTTTAAAGCATAATGCTCATTTAGTATTTTATTTAAGATAAATAAGTCTTAATCTAGTAAAAACCTTCAGGTAGGCCAGAAGTCTTAGCAACAAAAACCTAGCCAAGCATTCAGTGTGAAGGCATTATACAAGATCGGTCACAGTTTGATAGAAAGTTGTTAAAGGGCTTGTATTAAGCATTCAAGCTCCAGTAAATACCTGTTGTACCTCTTCAGATAATACCATCTTTCTCCATTGTAGTTTATAGCTTTTAAACATTCTTGTCATCAAGAACAACCATTGTACATTGTTTGTGGATGCACTCCTTTGGCTGCCAGAATGAAGTAATGAAACAAATGTGAACATACTAACTTTGAAATATTTCATAGAACCAGTGGGCTCTGAGCCATTGACCACAACCCTCTGGATGCAACCATCCAACCACTTTCTTATCCAGGTTTAATAACTTTGTTCCTAGTATGGTTATACAGAAAAGGACTTAAATATTCCCACAATGAATTCTAGTTTCTTCATACATCTCATTAAGAGTTACAGTATTTTTATCACCCGTATGTTTGGGTTTTTTCTCTTTAGCTGGCAAGCTTGTCAGTGTTATAGAGTGATGCTGGTCATGAGTTCTTCTGGCAAGGTTAAGCAAATCTAAGAATTCAATTATACAGAAGATAATAATATCTAAAATGAGAGTGCAGCATTAGAGTTAATATGAAAAATTTGTGGAAGTGATTCCACAGGTATTTTTTAATAATAAAGTTTTATGTCATATAATGGCATGAATCGCCCTCCATCTGTCATTTAAAAATTACATATTCTAGATAACAAGACTTAAAATCATTGCAGAACTGAACCTAATTGGTAAGAATAAGAAAAATATTTTTTCTGTTCATCTTCCTCAGGGGACAGTAGAAGGTTTAGCTGCATGCATGTTACAATGTTGTAATAATTAACTATTTCTCCTTTAGTTTACGTCTTTCTAGTAGCATAGACCCTGGTTTGAATATCAAGAAGCTTGGAGGTTTATATATCAGTTTTGATGCAAAAACCCAGAAGCCTAGATCAAGTGTAATTGAAAAACTGAAGGAGAAGAAGAAGGACCAGGTAATGTGTTTATAGTTACTCAGTTATCTGTGAGTACAGTAACACAAAGATGTTAATCTTTGTGGTTGATTGGTTTGATTTTAAAGAAGTATCCTTTTTATGGTTCATTGAGAACTTACAATCTCTTTGACCAAAGTGTGGTTTTACATTTGGTTTTCATGGTGAAAGTTTAAATATACCTAACTTTTCAGAAACTGAAAAACAGATTCCAGCATTACCTTGTAAAATAAACCAAAGTTGGTTATACCTGGAGTTTTGCCTAATGATGCACAAGCTTAAGGTCTGCTGACCTTAAGCCATAATGAATTTCAGTAAATAAAAATCTATAATTTCCCTAGTATGGACTTAGCAGTTTTATTTCAAAAGTACCCTTTGAGGTAAAGGGAATGTATGATTTTTGTTGAGACTCTTTTCTTTGGCTCATCCATGACAGCCCTCTTTACTGCAGAGGATTTGCCATCTCACTTCCTCCACAGCAAGTCAGCTGCTTTCTGTTGTTGTCCAGTGTTCTATTTGGAAGATCCCTACTGCTCATGCATTGCATTAGAATGCTTTCTTAGATTCTGCATGATTCCTTTAGTAGGTTCTGTAAATACAGTTAAGCAGTAAAATTTGTGTCAGTGAGGTGACTCTCTAATGTTCAAAAAAATTCTTACAGCTCTTGCAGAAGAGTGTAATAACGCCAGACTTTGAGAAAAAGGAGTGTGTCCCACCCTACAGGGAATCGCTCCACCAGCTAAAGAAACAGCGCAGGGTAAGTGAAGAGCTGGTAACACCTCAAATAATGAAACAAGCTGTGGTAGAAAGCTACATGGCTGGGACTCTGCATATCCAGGCCTCACTGGACATGGAGTGATGAACTGCAGTTTAGTGTCTTCTTCGAGCTGTTCTGTGAAAAGCCATCTTTTCAGTCACCAGCACAGTGAAGTGAATGATTATATGCTCTGTACAAATCTGTCGTTGATGCAGTGCTGATAACCTTTATAATAGTGGTCATAAAATACATGTTTTAAAGGTACCTACTTAACATTCTAAATGCTTTATCCATCTTTTGCAGGGAAGAGTTCCCTATTCTGTCCCATCCTAGTTGCTGAATGCAAATTCATTGTTCTTGGTATTGCATCCTAGGCAGAGCGAGAGAAAACAACAGGTGATGGCTGGTTTGGTATGAAAGCCCCAGAAATCACAAGTGAACTGAAAAATGATCTTAAAGTTTTGAAGATGAGAGCTTCACTGGACCCTAAGCATTTCTATAAGAAGAATGATAGAGATGGTCTACCCAAGTACTTCCAGGTAAGGAAGCAGCAGAAGGTGGCATTGTACTGCTGAAGTTTTGAACAGCTGTTTAAGAATACCTAATAATGCCTATTTTGTAGGTACCTTCTATGTTGATTTAATTTCATATCTTAGTTACTAAAGTATTTTGATTACTTAGCTGGAGTTTGCAGCTATTTGACTCTGTATTACATATGTATATGTGCTGTTGATGTTTTTAGTTTTGGCTGATCTCATAGTAATGATCAAATATCTTGCTGAATCTGTATTTTGAACCCTCAGAGGACTAGATTTTCACTGCTTTTTTGAAGTATTGGCCTTTCTAAACAAGTGTGTTGAAAATAATTGGCTTTTATTTTCTTACTAGCTAGTACAGTTTGAAGGAGACAGCTACCTTTGTAAAAAGCTGAAATTTTTGTTACTTGTAGCTCTCAGCTTTGAAATGGTTTGCAAAAAGAAATTACTATGGAATCTATAGAAATAGGCCTCCAGAAACTTTGAATAGCTAGCACACTTATGGAAATGTTTTCATTTCTCAAAATATTACCACCTCACACTGAAGTGTGGAGGGTGTGGTATGTTTCAAAATCAGAAAAACTTAGACTGAAGCGTTCAACATAATTATCCACGCAGGTTTATTTTCACTGCATGAAACATGTACTCTGTATCTTTACTGGTAATCTGAACTAGGAGAGCTGACTGACATGGTGGTTGGAAAAAATGTGATGCATTTCAGGATGAAGCCCTTGTGTTAATTAGCTGCTCTGTAGTCATCTAGCAAAATCACCAGAATGAGAAACAGGAAGAGGTTTAAGGTGATCATAAAGGTTTCCTTTACCTTATGTTTAAAAGTTAGGAACTGGATTTCATTTATGAATTAAAGTGTTGATATAGCAGTCCAGCATTGAAAAGTGTATAGTCTTAAAGCTCAGGCCTTCTTCTCTGCACTACACAAGGAGACAAAAAGTGACTCTGCATACAAAACATGACTTACTTATTTTGGTATTTTGCCCTTTTGTTACGCAGCTGTCATTCTCATCTGCTCTGTAGGTGTCTTTACACTTGTTGCTGGGGATTAAAAAAAAAAACAGGAGGGAAGATAATCAATGTCTTGCTGTTCAGGTACAGTAAGAATGTTTTCATTTTTGTTTCCTAGGTTGGAACTGTAGTTGATTCTCCCATAGACTTTTACCATAGTCGAATCCCTAAGAAACAGAGGAAGAGAACAATTGTGGAAGAGCTGCTTGCAGATTCAGAGTTCAGAAGGTATTTAAAAGTAGTTTTGTAATTCTAATACCCCATGTAAAAGAGGAGTATGTTTAACTCTGTAGCCTTTTTTGGTTTTGTTCAGCTTGTATGGTGGTTTTTTATACTTCAGAGAAAAATTTTTAATCTTTTAGCACTTCCATAGCACTGCCATTTAGAAGATCTGAGGAACGGGATAATTAGACTGAGATAATGTATATTTCATCATCATAAAAGGCTTTTATCCAAATTGAGTCATCACTGTTGGCAGCTACTCTTAAAGAGTGATTATTTTTTCTTGGCATAATTGATAGAAAAGAGCAGCCTATAATTCTGTGAATGTTGATATTATTTCATTTTATAAATACATCAGTCTGCCGCCGTGGTAGAAGACTTACTTGAAGCTTATGACTGGATGAATTAATGTCTACATAACCTACAGGTTTTGGAGTAGATCATTTAGTTGGTCCATTTTAGTATTGGTTATTACATTATGTTAATCTGCACTTTTCACATAATGACATGTTTTCTTTGAAGTAGTGCATGATTTGGGATTACAGAGTTAATTTTGTCACACTTGTAAATTTAACTGTATAATGTTGGGAAGTCAAGTTACTATAGCTCTTTCTTAAGTAGCTTTCTGGTTTGACTTGATTTATTAGGTATTTATTAGAAAGTAGCTTTAAAAATTAATGTGTTTGAAATTTGATCAGTTAATTTATGTTGTGGCTAATTAAGGGCTTTAATCATACACTTCAGCATTAGTGCAGATGTTTGTCAGATTTCGGTGTTGATTTAAAAGCCTCAGCACTACTCAGTTCACAGTGTCTGTTGTGCTCATTGGTGCAGGTACATAAGAGTCTGTGTTAGAGGAGCTAGCAACTCACATTCATTAAGTATACCCTGCTCATGGTTTAGTATTCACCTCATCTCAGTTTTCAACCTGGGGTGGAGTAGGGTTTATTATCTTAAGTATGATCAGAAGGCACTATAAAAGTGGGTGTAATTTCTTCATGGTATTGTCAAAATGGCTGAGTCTTCCCCCTATGAACAGTAGCAGTGCTGCAGCAAACTGTCCAAAATGTGATTGCATATGAATGAAGACCCCCCCATCAAGATTAATGACAAAATTCAATAGAATTTACTTCCAAAACAAATTTACATGCATTTATCATTGATCCAATTGTGATTTCCCTTTACTTATGCGTAAGTGTATAAAATCAAAGAATCTGATTCAGAAAACATTCAGAAAACAACTGAGAAAACTCAGTTTGGCAAATACTGTGCATAGAGTACTGTCCATGTTACCTTTTCCTGAACTTTGGTTTGCTGTACTTAAAAGTAAATTATCTATTTTGTTCAGATATAATAAAAAGAAGTATCAGGAGATCATGAGTGAAAAAGCAGCTTTTGCAGCCGGGAAGAGGAATCGGAAGAAGAAGAAATTTCACAATTAAGAATTGAAGAAAAATACCAAGCTGGAACAACTTATTTGTTATAAAACTTTCTTACAGAATGCTTTGGTTGTGGTGTTTTGTTTGGGTTTTTTTAAGATTGCAGGTCATGTGCAAATTGAGTTTTAGGGAAATTCTTGTTGTGAGAATTTAGTAGGAAGCTTTAGGAAATTATCAGGTATCTAAATTTAAATTAATTTAGATTTTTAAATTACTTTTTATTTTGATTAATATTTATGTTAGAAGATAATGATATGAAAGCCTATTGTTATATCTGAGTACAAAATTAAGCTTCACAGATTGTGGTCTTCAGGCTTCAGACTTTACATCAATTAATTAGTAAGTTAATTTTAAAGTTGTATGTGTAATTCTTCTTGGCACTTATTGTGTGGCAGAACATATTTTTCCATGTCTCGTCAGAGGTGCTGCTGACCAACACTGTAATAGAAGGTATTGAAAAATGGTTCAGTTGTGAAGGGTTTGTTTCAACACTGACCATAGTCAGTAGTATAGAAAATGTCCTGGAATTCAGTGCCTACACATATACTTTTATATTTATGTGTGTACATATTATAATATATATATTATTTAGAAGAAACAAATTACATATTATTTAATAAATAATATAAATAAGTAATACTTATATGTAAAATTTGACAATCATATGTTGCTTTTATTAATTTTTGCCATTTGATTATTGTCTAATGATACTTTTGAAAATAACTTGACACTGGCATTCATTATCTAGGGTGTGGTGTGCAGATCATGTCTGTTAGCTGACCTGGAATAGTTCTGAAGGTGAACAAATAGAGTGAGTCTGGAAGACCTCTGCTACTGTTACAGAGCCAGAGATGTCATCAGCCTGGTTCCCCTTTAGTGATGGTTCACAACCTTTTGTGATTGTCAGAACTACTGTGGTGTTTAGGTGGTTTTTAATGACCTGGTCATTTTATTGCTGTTACAATTAGTGTAACTTAGTTACTGCCCTGAGGTAGTAGAAAGGATGGATAATAGAAGAAATAAAACTGGCACTGTCTTGTCTTAGGTGGATTGGGTGATTAGGATGTAGAAGTCACTATCAGAGGATCAGTGGTTGATTGTTTCCTTACCACAAGAACACTGAATTTTAAAGGTTGCAGATCTTAAGCAAGAGTGCTTAACTATGTTCTTGGTTAACATTTAACTATCAAGTTTTCTACTGAGAAGAAGTAGTTTTTTTAGGGATTAGTTATTTGTGCTGAAATGACCATCATGATACATATTGACCACCAAGCGAAGCTTGAAAGAAAATTTCCTTGGATCCCTTTAGGGTGTTTTTTAACTTTCCAAAGTTGACCATAATGTTTTGCTGTCAGAAATAGACAGAAATCTAGAGTCCTTGAAAAGTCTTCACTACGTGGAAAATGAATGGTGTCAAAGTAAAGTGAATTTGTTGGGAAGTATTAAGCAAGTACAAGTAGAACCACTTGTCTCCAGGTCTCAGTTAATATGCACAGGCTATTCTAATGCAACTACATTTGTGCTCATACCTCAATTTCGTGTAAATTATAAAAGAGCCAATAAAAACAACTATGGTGTCTTGTTCTCCAGCTGAGACATGGAAACACAAAAAATTTCATACTGAACACTGAGAAGAAAACAAGGCACCACAGTAGTTATCACTCTTTTGCATCCTGGGTTGTTCAAGTGCAACTGCGGAAGAGGAGGCTGTGACTCTGAAAGACCTTGAAAGAAAAATGCAAGCTGTGGTGTTACACGGCAAGCAAAACACTCTGTACCTGTTGCTCAGGCTGTTCAATAGCTACGGAAGTTACTTCATGTTCAGCATTGCTAGAAAGGGATTTGGTTTGTGTTCTGTATCCTTTCCCTTCCTTTGATTTTTCTAATCCCTTCTGTTTTGTCCCATGCTGTGCCCTGCCAAGTGTTCTGTGCAGATGGGGTGAGATGTGCTGGGAGCGTTCCCAGGGCTGCGGGGTGGTACTTGCAGGTTTTTTTGGCTGGCTTTGGCAGTCAGCTTGGCCTGAGCTCGAGCCTCAGCTTCTGTTGGATGAGGCACTGGACTGAGCACGTTCCCTTAACCACCAGTTTGCATTAAAGTGCAGACAGAGGGGCTTTGAAATTGACAGAAAGTGTAAGGTGCTGGAGAGAGTGAAACTCAAATGTACAATGTGATTGCCTGTGCTTATTGAGGTTTCTCTGAAAACACATAATAACTTCTGTGAAGTTTCGCCTGTCAATCACAAGTGGTATTTTCTTTTAATAGCTGTCAGAAATATTTGTGTTACTTTTTAATTCTGCCTCTACTGACTGTGATGGTTAATGTGCCTGCCTGATGGTGTGCTTAATTTTCAGATTTTCCTTTACTGCTTTTAAATAAGCATTATTGATCTGGAAAGTTACACCTGAAGGATTAAAAATTATTTACCAAGAAAACCCCACAAATTTAATAGTTCAGGAATAATTAATCAGATTAATTTATTCCATTCTGAGCAAAATCAAGGTGGTTTGTTGATTGCTGCTACTGTTCTGTTTTACCACCTAATTTGATTGCTGTAATTAAAATGGCTCTTCATCTTCTGTCTGTAGGTATGTGTAAGTCAGAAAAGATGGTGTTAATTCCAGTGTTTTGTTGGCTGCGTTTTGAGGGCTTGTTTCGTTGCTTGAAAGTAACCAGAAATCTTATCACGGAGCCCCATTGTAACTGAAGTGCGTCCAGGAAGGACAGAGTCTAGGTTTTTCAAATGAAATTACTTTCCACACACTGTCCTGGAAGCGTAGCGGCCCCACGGGGCTGGCTGACAGTTGTGACCGCCCCGGCGGGGCTCGGGCCGGGGGAGCAGGGGCAGAGCCCTTCTGCCGCTGCCTGAGGGCGGCGGCGGACCCGGGAGGAGACGGAGCAGAGCCCTTCTCCCGCTCCGCCTTCGCGCTGTCGGTGAGGAAGCTCCGTGCCGCCGGGCCGAGAGAACACGGCAGGTTCGGTCGATGGCGGCTGGTGCCGCTGTCGCCGCGCGCTTCCAGCCTTCCCCAGTCTGCCAGGCACGGCGGAAGGCGGGCCCGGAGAGCCTCGCTGACGGGAGAAGCGCCAGGCCGGCGGACCGGATACCTGTGGCGGTGAGGTAAGGCACGGGAGAGCGCGGGGGAGAGATTTCCGCCCAAAGGGCGTAGGGGGCGGGGGAAATAAAAAAAAAGGAAGGAAAAGAGAAGACACGACTCCGCCGGGACTCGAACCCGGAACCTTTGAATCCCTTCAACCCTCTAGAAGTCCAATGCGCTATCCATTGCGCCACGGAGCCACCTGTTGGAGTGTTTGCACACCGCCCATAGAGCCTGCGCGCGCCGTCACGCGTTCGCCCCGAATTCTGCGGTTTTTTTCTCTCTTTTTCCAATTTTGTTTTTCTAAACCAGTATGCATAGGCTTAGTCGTACACGCTGATGCCTAAACGAGTCTCGCAGCAGCCCCTGCGTAATGCCTGAGCGCTACCCACGGCTGGGGTGGGGCCCACGGCTTCCTGCGCAACGCTCGTCCCAAGGCTGCGTCCTCGTTTCTTACGGAAGACCGACTTCATCGTGATCAGTATAAAATATTTGTTGTCATCTCACTCTGGCGTTTTCGGTATTGATCCTTATGCTTGAGGGAACATAAGTATAATCCACAATTGCCTTGTATTGAGGAACTCTTCGTCCAAACGTCTGTAAATTCTCAGTAGCACCGCCCCTCCCCGTGGATTCAGAAAGAGAAGATTTTTCCATAAAAGCTGTAATTCTACTCTGAAACAAGTCCGCGATACTATTATTTTTAATCATGAATATTACAATAGAATATTAGAATTAGAATAATATTAGAAACCCCAAGAGCCAAGAGTATGAGTTTATTCTTTCTTTAACCTTCCCACCAGTATATTGCAAGCCTGTGGAGCCTGTGGCCTTGTGGGCGACGGGGCGCGGGGCTACCGGCACCGGCTCCGAGGAGGGCTCCCGGCTGTGGGCCTGGGCAGTACAACTTTGTGAGAATCACGTGTTGCACTTTGTCATAATTTTAAAGTGCAGGTATCCGTAAGAGTGGAGAAATACACGTAAATAAGCACACCCTAAAACCTGAGGAACCAGGAAGCTAATCATAAATAAACTGACTCAGATCCACAATCCCCGAGGCATTGCATCCAGGGCTGATAGCGAGTGTAATGAATAACCGAGGTGACTCAGGCACTCCGGCAGTGTGCCCTGTGATTCCCGGGAAGCCAGCTGGTGTGCCTGCGGCCGGCAGCAAGGCAGAGCTCTTGAGCTGGCTGATGACTGAATAGCTCCTGCAGTGCTGCCCAGAAAAAGAGGTTGCTGGAAGGGCTCAGTAGGTACAGCGAGTACCAAATTGGAGGTACATCCCCCATGCTAACAGACTGTTGTTGAGCCAGAACAATTGTAAACAAACCAAGAATCACTAAGCTACACTAAATACAAGATTCAGAGCAGGTCTGGTCGAATTTGCAAGCTCTCGGTCTTGCCACAATTGTTCTGTTATGGACAGATCTCTTCTTCACAGTGCTCCTGGTAAAGGAATGCAAATTCTGGAAAGTTTAACTCCTCAAAGCTCTGTACTGCATAAAAGAAACAGAAATCTTGTTTTTAAGAACTGAGTTAATCTTCAGAATAATAAGCTTTGAATTATGTTTGTGCAATTCAAATAAACCACTTGTAAGTGACTTCAGAATCACTGTAACCATCTTGTACTTTGTGGACACCTTGACACGTTTACTGTGGGGTGCAGTGAGTGTTGGTGTGATCTGGTAGTGTGGCACCTTCGGATAGCACGGCACTAAGTGGCTGCAGATGGTGAAGGACCAGAGAAGAGTCATTCTTTTCTGTCACAAGACTGTAAGAGTGAAGAATTGTGACCCTCACATGATTTGTTACTTCCTCTCATGTTTTCATTTTGGTTAGTTGGTTTAGGAAGGTAAATAAAAGCTGGTTAGGGAAATGTTTGGAATTTTTCCAGAAATGTTTCAAAATATTCAAGTAATTTTGCTTTTTTTATTCTGTAGATGTAGTCCCGGTGCAAAGTCCACCTTTGCGTTTGGACAGCAGATGGAGCTACTGCATGAGAAACAGGGCAGCTCGCGGGTCATGAACTTGCAAAATGTGGTCATAGGCAAAAACGACCGATCTGATTAACCTTTGCTGCGCCTGGACCCGGATCAGTCCTTTGAACTTTCCCTCTTCTGGGACTGTCTGAAGTCCACTTCTGTTGCAAGCTGGCTTTCATTTTAGCTCCTCTTCAACTTTATGTTCTTTCTCAAGGAGCAGAAGTTACTTGGAAGAGAGTTGTGCTGGTTTTAGTTACTGGCACTCAGAGAAATTTTGCTGAGCTCAACGAGGTGCCTTTTTGAAGAGTTGGGGAGACATGATCAATTGTGCCAAATCATCTCTACAGGGTATTGTAATGTTAATTCTGTGTAGTTCTATTAACAGATCAGGTGCTACAAAGCCATTAAGAGCACTCCCTAATAGTGCTAAACTTAAGCAGTCGTATGGCATCTCTCAGAGTACTGCAACAGGACATTTGGAAAAGTCCCAGCTAGTGCCTCCTGCCAGAAATGGAGCACATCCGACTTACATAAAGTTGGGAGTCTGTTTCAAGACTATTTCAATGTTTTCTCTTGTTAATTTGATCTGGATTTTTCATGCTCCTTTTTTTTCAGAAATGCCTACAGTTTGTGTCAAACACCATTCAAAAAATATTCACAGTGATGCCTTTATTATATTTAAAAATGCTATTCTTAAAAAGCCCCCTGTTTTGTTTTTCATTAAAATCATGATTTTCAAAATAATATTTTCAATATTTTATGGTTTTTTTCCACTGTGACTTTTCTTAGCAGAGTTATTTCTTGCTTCCTTGGTGGGCCTCCTCTGCTTTGAAATTTGTTCATGTTCTATAGCTTACACAGTGAGAATTAGCTAGGAACATCTTTTCAGTGGTGTAATATTGTTCTGCATTTCCCTCATTTTTTATTCCTGTGTATTGCAGAAGCATAATTTTTTGTGCATTTCTGCTGCCAAAGGAGAGCCTATCTATATTGTATGTCTTCTGAAAATAAGTTCCTAGGCTTTTTATTAACATTTCAGGTTTGGTGATAAGCTCAAATTTCTCATTTCTCACAGTTTCTCATGCAGCTGTTTTCAGTGTCCTTTTGCTTACTTTCCTCAAGTTGTATTCTGTGCTAAGTACTCCTCTGTAATGCATTTCGGATTATTTTTTTTAACTACACCTGCCCTTGATCTTTGGCCTTGTTGTGTTAGGATTTCTGTTTGTGCTGCAGTTCTCCATTTTCATTTTCTGTGGTCTTTTCTTTCTTTCTTTCTTTCTTTCTTTCTTTCTTTCTTTCTTTCTTTCTTTCTTTCTTTCTTTCTTTCTTTCTTTCTTTCTTTCTTTCTTTCTT
>VZTN01028552.1:39263-52300 GCA_013400515.1 Erpornis zantholeuca
TCCTTTCCTTTCCTTTCCTTTCCTTTCCTTTCCTTTCCTTTCCTTTCCCTTTTCCTTTTTTTAAAGCAATCCTACACACGTTTTCATTCATCTTAATTTTCTGTCCTTGCCCATGTGCTCTGGGAACTACGTGTGGTGTTTAAGCAGTAGTGCAGTGCAGTCTGGTTCAGTGCCCGAATGTTTTGTATGTGAAAACACTGGGTTAACTTCTGCTTTTATTTGAGTCATTCTGAATCTGAACTAACAAAACCAAGCAGGGGAGTTTTTTCAAGGCTACACCAATGTTAGCAAGAATATAATTTGGCCTGAAGTGCTTCACTTTCTGTAGTGGACAGAGTTGGCGTGATGCTCATGTTAACAGAGAAAATTGGTCATTTTTTCCAGCCTTTCGTTTGAAGATGTCCCTGGTTAATAAATCCAAGCCTTATGTGTTGTCATTACCTTTCTTTCAAACGAAAAAAAGCTTTTCCTCTGTATTGAATGATACCTTTTCTGATTAGGGATAGAAAGAGAAATGGCTGCAGACTCTTGTCTCTTTGATGAGGGAAGTTAGTATTATGGGGTTCACTTCTCTTTTTAAATTTCCCACAGTGCGGCATCAGTACTGTCTGGAATCAAGTACTAGTTCTTATTTTTCCTGACAGCTAGAAGTTATTGTGGGGTCACAGTGTCCTATCACTGCTTGGATCATCACTGAGTACTAGATGTATCCCTAAACTTGGATGTGTGTAGTCAGTGCCATTTCTGGAAGGATCTTGCCAGGAATGTTCTAAAGGGATGAGAAGCTTTCATTCTTGATTAAATTTTGCTTTTCACTCAATTATGAATATATGTGACTGACTCAGTACTCCATCTAATACTGACTGATGTAATCACAAAACCAATTCTATTTTAAAATAGTGTCCTTTTGTCACTCTTGTAATTAAAAATATTGCACAGGCTGAGAATCTACTCCTGAATTATAAATACACTCTTCTCCTTCCCCCAACAAGTTTTTACTAGATCTGTTTCAAATATATGTTGATTTTACTGTACTGGAAATTTTCAGCAGAATTATACCTCTGTGGATTTTCAAACCAGTAAATGTGGATTGTATTTTAAAGGTTTAATTGTAAATTTGCCTTACCTACTTGAATATTCACTTAGTGGAACTGGATCAGAATTTATTGATTTTTGTAGCTAAGGTCATTGTGCAATATGTAGTAATGGACTGGATGGCAGAATTCCCAAATTCTAACTCTGGATTTGTCTTGGCCCTGCAGCGTGGCAAGGCAAGCCATTCACATTTTCTTGTAGGTAAGGTGAGGATGATATCCAGCTCAGTGTTCTGCAGGATTTTAGCTCCATAATATTTCTATGGAATTGACAACTCTTCCATCAGTATCCATCGCCTTTTAATTTTTTGAGCACATTGTTCACCTTTCTCACTCTTTTACTCCTGTTTTTTTACTCCAGTTGTGAAGGAAGTGTGACTGAGCAGCAGACCCTGCACAGGCATAGTTGTGCAGAGAAGATGCTCAGCAGCTCTTGGTTCAGACAGTGAGCAGAGAAGGTCATCAAGCACCTGTACTACAAAGGAGTTACCTGTGGATTCTCTGTCTCCTTTGAACAAAAAGATGTCACTAACAGGGCGTCACTGCTCTCTTAGGCTCTTGTATTCCTGCATGCTATCTGCCAAAAGGGAAACAAATCTCTTCCAATTTCACAAGTTACAGAAGCATCAGAGCTACTTCTTGTGAAAATGAGCATTCTCTTATACACAGGTAGAAATCTGAAATTATTTTCATAGTAAGAGAAGACCTTAGGGCTTTTTTCTGATATAATTACTACTAGCATGTAGATCAGAGATGCACAGGAGTTAAGGAGCTAGCTGAGAAAAAGGAGCTGTGGCAGGAGGTCAGCAGGCTTTGTACTATTGGGAAAAAAGAAGAGATCAACAGAAATCAGATGGAGAGCACTGTTACTTTTGGCAAAAGTAGAGAAGGCTCATTCTCTGCCTGCAGAAGTGCAATCACAGAACAAGTGAGGTGCTCTGGGAAAAGATGAGGATGAACAAGGACCATTGGGAGAGGCATTGGAGCCAGCTGAACCTCAGCCAAACACCAAGAAGAAAAGACAGCTCATAGGTACTGGAGATTCCTATCTGTAGGGAATGGAAACATTCATCAGCTACCCCGGTGTGAAGTTTTGGGATGTTTGCTGAGTGCCAGGATCCAGGATACTGCAGAGAGACTCTCAAGGCCTGTCTGGTCCTTAGACTTTTGCTCCTTGCTGAGTGTCTGCATGGGCACCAAGGACATATCAGGAAGGACAGTGAAGCTGTGGGGCTGAAGGGTGAAGGTTACAAGGGCCTAGGTCCTTTCATTGAACAGATGAGGTTTGGATAGGAAAGAACACATCCTGAGAAGAGTTATTGTAATCTAAAGAGAAGTGATGATGCAGGGTCAATGAAGAGGTGTCCTTAAGATAGGGGAAGATCTCACTCTACCTCTGTGAAAGCAGCAGAGCTGGAGGCCTATCCTGAGTGCGGTACATAAATGCTTGCAATAAGGAAAAATCGGAAGGAATTTGATGTTTGTGCACAGTTGAAAAACTAAGCTGTCATTAGATATAGCATAGCAATTGCCTTAAATGTATACTTTAGTTATTACTTTCTTAGTAATTTCTAACCTTTTAAAATTCAATTTGATGATACCAACTGGTTTTATAACTGGTTTTATAAAACCAGACAGATTGCAGAATTCCAGTTGTGGGGAGACTGACTTATGGCTGAGTGCCTTGGTCAAATATGTCGGCCAGTCCCTACCAAAGCCAGGTCGCTCTGACTTCACTATCTGGAGTTCTATTCCAATATTCTTTTTCTTATTTTCCATCCATAAAATCCTATAATTAATGTGATTATGTAATGCAGTTAGACTACTATTTTCAGAACTGTAGATCTGCCAAATTTATTTAGTTACAATAGTTGTAATAGTAGTTAGTTGCAATAGATGATGCTTTTTATTTGACCCAGATTTACCATCTTGTACTGGCCAAGTTAAAATCTGGCTAATTAGTATTATAGCTGGAAGACTTAATTTACCATGTGTTGAAGATAATAGATGTATGTAAGGAAAGTGAAAACAGCAAAATTCACACACCAAGTACCTGAAAATTTGCTCTTGATCTATGTAAATAGGCAGCTGCATCTTATACTGGTATACTCTAACATTGAATATTAGTTTGATCAGTGCTTCAAGACTGACAAATGTAAAAAAATATATGCTTTGTATCTGTAAACACAGTAAATTTGTTTGGAAGTAATTTAGATACTGTGTTAAGTGAATGTCATGTTGCAATCTCAGACTTAGCTCAAAAGCAGAACACCAGTCCAGATTCTGCACTTTTCTAATCTATCAGTACAACCTTTTCTCTGTTTTAACAGCCATAGGGGAAGCACGTTGAACTAGAAAGTGATTTTTATAGCTAATCCTTGCATAGTCTTTGCTACAAATTCTTCCTTCCAATATTTGTCTCATAAAACCAGTCATTGAAGTTAATGCAACTTATCACCCAGCAGAAGTTACAGTATGAAGAAACAAAAAGCTGCACATCAAAGGGTCTTGTGTGCAGACAGAGAAGACACAAAGACTTCTTTGTGATGAATGTGCAGAGTTAGCTCTGCCACTCTAAATCAGCAGTGAATTTTCTTCAATTCTAGCAATGAAGTAAAAGAATGTCCTTTGTTCTTGTAGGGCATTTACTTTTATTTCCAAACTGCTGGCAGGCAGTAAGCATTGACTTAACAACACAAAAAATTAATTTCCTGTGTTCAGAATTGTGATATACTTTTATAGAGGTGTATCTTGGTTTATTTAAATTAGTAACAAGTACCAGTCATTTCTTCAGCAAAGTGAAACAAGCAGCTTCCACAGACAGTGATGTATGAAGACTATAGGAATCACTGATAACAAGACCCCTTATTTTTTGCCACACCCTCCATGGAGATAATGTTGTTGTTGTTATTGCAATATATGACTGAGGTTAATTTTGTAAATATCTGAGTTTGCAATCACTAGAGTTTGGAATCTAGGAGAATAGTATGAAAGAGCAAAAAAAAAGCCATCACAGCTCTCATCCAAAATTACAGAGATTAGGGTAGATATTTACACCCAGACAGAGGGTCAGGGGCATTTTAATCAGGTTTCAATACAAGTGGCCTTTATTCCATAAACTTGCTACAAAATTATCACTTGCTTTTGTTAGTGCTGTGATGACAAGATATTTCTTTGTGTATCTACAAAACAGAATATGGCTTCTTAATTTACCTTCAAGGACTAGTCCTATTCACAGGTAGCTTGGAAGGGAGCACATTTTGTAGTTGGTATTAATTGCTATGTAATTGGTATTAATTACATAGAGGCCTTGTGCTTTTTGACTGAAAGATTTGCATCTTGTTTGACAGCAAAGCAATTATCTACTAGATATTAGTTGTATGTTTTATGTTACTTATGAGAAAGAGTGAAATAGCATTTGGTTAAAGTGTGAGAAATTGTATCTCTAGGCAGGCTGCACAAGTAACTTTCACACTGAGTTAAAATGGAATAATGGAATCTGGTAGAGAAGTTACTTTAGAATCCTTAGAAAATCTGAGAGTGTAAGCGGAAAAAAGAAGGGGCAAAGGGAAACATAAAGACCTGGACTATGGGGAATGAATAATGTTGATGGTGCTAATAAAACTTTGGTAAGGGGTTGGCTTTGGGTGGAGATTGTGTTTTCAGGGTCTTCACTCCTGCAGTGCAGAATGGGTTTGGAGTGAGTGTGCAGCTAATCCAGGTTAGAACATGATGAAATCAGTCCCCAAGCTGTATTAATTTCCTTCTTAATAAAATGAGAAATTCAGATTGTTTTGCTATCTCTGTGCTGGCAAAACTTGTGTGACATACATCCAATGTGGGAATTTACACAGGCAAGCCATATATAGGCCATATATAGTTTAATATACTTACATAAATGGCAGAATCATTAGTTTCTAACTCATGGATTTTAACACTCCTGATGTGATACCTCTCTTCCTTTGAGTTACATCTAGAAGCAATTTAGTGACCTGTTGATTTACATCGGGAGATAACTGGTTTGTTGTGGTCCCAGTAAGGAAGACAGACTATAAAGTATTACTTAAAATACTATTTATTGTGGCTAACACCGTAAAAGAAAAGGATGGTGTAGGCAGTTTTATTTCTTTCCAGATGCTGAGTTTTGTAGTATTGAATAGGTGTCAAATCAGAGCACAGCACACTGGGCAGATCCTGTCCAGGGAAAAGGCATCTGACATTTTGGTCTTTTGAGCTCTTACAGGATTTTCTTAAAACAATTCTATTTCTCATGTCTACTGTCAAACAGAAAGCCAGTTCACTGAAGAACTGCTTGTTGCACTTTTAGATAAACACAAGGATGCACAGTCAATGCAATGAGAAGTGTGGGGTGAGAGCTACCTGTGGGCTCCTCTCCTCCCCCCAGCTGTGTCCTGCAGCCATGGGGAATGTGCTGCACAGCACAGGCCTGGCCACCACTCTGCATCAGCACAGCACTGGCCTGGGCCTCTTATGGCCACCACTGGCTCCTCAGTGGGATAAAGCATCAGTACAGCTATGAGGAAAAATCCCTCACAGCTGTACTGATGCTTTATCCCACNTGCCTGGAATAGATAACTTTACCTCTCCCTGTTAGTCCATTGAACTCTAGACTGGTGGAGGATGTTTTGAGTTTGTGCATAGTTTTACATTGACATAAATGAATTAATGGGGGGGGCAGTGTTTGGATTTTCTTTTTTCTTCCAGTTTATATTTAAACTTTTTAAAAATATTTTTTTAGTAAGAAGTATTTATAAGAAGTAGCCTGCAAAACTCTCAGCTGAAAGTAGGAACTTCTGTATTTCATAATGGCTCATTAGTAAATAGATGGCACATTTTTTACCTAGCAGAAAAGTAAAAATAATAATTAAAATTAAGGTATGAAAAAGGTTACTCAACATGGTATTCAAGTTCTCCTTGATTTAGGGGGAAAAAAATCCAACCTCACTGCTCAGTTATCGTNGGAAAAATCCCTCACAGCTGTACTGATGCTTTATCCCACTGAGGAGCAGCAAAGTGATGCAGTTATACATCCAGGTTTTGAGAGCATGAATGTTTTCAGGGCAGATATACAGCCTGGGTGAGTGGGGAGTGATCCTAACTGGAACTTTTAAGTAACTTCCATAACATCATCATCATCATCATCATTATTATTATTATTATTAATAATAATAATAATAAATGTACTGCCTGGAATAGATAACTTTACCTCTCCCTGTTAGTCCATTGAACTCTAGACTGGTGGAGGATGTTTTGAGTTTGTGCATAGTTTTACATTGACATAAATGAATTAATGGGGGGGGCAGTGTTTGGATTTTCTTTTTTCTTCCAGTTTATATTTAAACTTTTTAAAAATATTTTTTTAGTAAGAAGTATTTATAAGAAGTAGCCTGCAAAACTCTCAGCTGAAAGTAGGAACTTCTGTATTTCATAATGGCTCATTAGTAAATAGATGGCACATTTTTTACCTAGCAGAAAAGTAAAAATAATAATTAAAATTAAGGTATGAAAAAGGTTACTCAACATGGTATTCAAGTTCTCCTTGATTTAGGGGGAAAAAAATCCAACCTCACTGCTCAGTTATCGTCACTGTGATTCATCAGCTGCTGTCTCTTGGGCAGGTCTGACTGCTGATTGGGCACAGGACTTCTCAAGGTGTGTCTTTTGTCAAGAAGCTTTTACATTTTAAGAGCACACAGTAGACCATGATAGCCTTCTGCTATGGTAAGAACTGTTGTATGACTATTTATTAATCTGTACAGTCTTACTGTTAGAAACAGTGCTTGGTGGTTAGTAAAAAATGATTACATGTATTAGCAGATGATTCCAAACGAACTTTTTGTGGGTTTAAAATCAGGGAAGATTTTAATCTTGGATCTTAATTGTGGCAGCTATTGCTCAGTATGCTAGTAGTGATTTTTAAAATTCTGAATTAAAATAACTCTGAATATATAGTAGCGGGGGGTATTGTCAAAGCCAAAGAGAATTAGATTAAAAAATTTTTTGTAATATTGTAATACTTTGACAGAGAACTGTTTATAAGATTTTACATGGTCTATATTTTTGATTTAAATTTTATGTGTCTTAAACTTATTTGCAAGTTAATACAAGAAAACTTTCTTCTTATGTTGCATTATCTTCAGGGCAATTTATTTTTTCAGAGATATGAATTCATCAATCTAAATTATTTGAAAGATAAAATTCATCTGATTTTAACATATCTTTTTGGTTGACTTTGAAAAAATAAGGGAGAATACTGAGGAAAAAGACAGGAATATATTAGATACATTTTTGTTTTGCAATTGGTCTTTATGTCAGCTTTACTATCAAATAAAAAGATACAATCATTGCTGAGAGAGAGAGACAGGGGGATTGAAAAGGTTTGAAACGTGCTGCATGGACAAGTTTGCATGGAGATGTCTGATCGAATACTGTTGGAGGGTGGCAGAAAAGGCTTAGGAAAACAGCAGCTGTAACACCCAGTCGGTGTAATGTCGGCTTCCCTCCTGTGCAGCAGCGCTGCTCAGAGCTCCTTTCACATGACTATACTTGTTCCGGCCCTTGGAAAAATGTTGCAGTCATGGCACAAGCACCAACTTCTTTGTGAAGGAAGAGCTATACGCGAGCTATAGTAAAAGGAGGTTTTCATTTTAATTTTACAGTAATAAATATTAATTTTAGAATAAAACAAAGCTGAAAACAAAGAACTGTTTAAGGATAAATTATTTAAAGAGATATTTAAGAAGTAACTCTTTCACCAAATTATCAAAACCACAAGGGTTTTCTGGACATTCAGACAGAAGTTTCTTTCTGTTGAATTACATGGATTGGGTTCTAGTGCTTCTGTGTATTTTTTGGTTTTAAAAGACCAATTTTGTGCTTTAGAATAGTAAGATTCTTTGTTTATGTACATCAAGATTGTCTTCGCAATTAGTAATGTTACTAATAGTAGAGTGGATTTTTTCTCAGAATTTTAACTCTGTACCAGTCAACACAAGAGGGTTGTGAAATGCTAGTGAAATAGTGTCATATACATAGCATGAGTTTTCTAAACATGGCTCTTTTGATCTCTCCCAGCCTTCTCTTGTTCACATGTTCACCTCTGTGGTACTGTAATATCAGAGTACCCTTCTTTCTAGGTGTTCTTATAATGACACCAACGCATTCTTATCACCAGCAGCTGGCGCCATCAAAGAAAGATTTTTCAGTATGCAAATAAACCTAGCTACAACAGCAATTTATGTAATTTATGTCATGTTCTTGCCTTGCTCGTGCTGGCTCTAGTTCTGTGTGCAGGGGTCAGAGACTGGTTTCTATTTCTATGTGCCATGCTATCAGCAAAGGAAGGAGATAGTAAGAACTTTGAAATGCATTAATCATTCATGGCTAAGACCCTCATGGCGCAATTAATTTAACCATTCCCTTATTTATGTGATGGTTTTGTCTGGGCTGAAGCTTTTAGGATCCACGTGTGTCCTAGTCTTCAAGTTCATTTCCTCAAAGTCTTGCAGCCAGTGTGCTGCAACACAAGAGGAACCAGAGAGCAAGTACTCTTGAGAGAGGCACTTTATGAGCATAGAAATTTGATTTCAAGAAATGAGGTGTTGTTCCTTTGTTGCTTGGAAAATTATAAGATACTCTTAATTACATATTTTTAGGTGGATTTTGCTTTTAAAACACCTGCCATACCTTACAGACCCTACTGCTGAATCCACTCTGTGTTTCTAGCACTGGGTTTAGTTCATCAACCAGCTACAGAAAGATACATATATCTGTCTAAAGAATACTCTCAGACAGTATTTGTCAGGTTGGAGTCCAGGAAAATCATTCATCAGTTTACAATCATTGTAATGGTGGACCAGATTAGTGAAAGTCTGCTGTGTGCATTCAGTCAAGTGCTCATAAAAGAGCAAATGCTTCTTTGTGTCTTCCTCTTTGGTCATACACAGTAACAAACTGAGTTCCAGCAGTAAGCTCCTAAGTCTAAACTTCTTGAAAACAACCATTAATTTTATGTCCATAACTTTTTCTATGTGTCCCAGCATCTGATTGCAATCACCAGTGCCAATATTTGGACACTCACATATCTGATTTGTTGCATTGAAGTTACACATCTCAGTGCATTATTGGTTCCTGCAGTAAATGGCACTTCCAAATTGTGCAATGATTGCATAATCCTTTGCAGTGGATTATGTGATTTGAATTATAATTAGATGCCAGGCTAAGAACCCTTTTTTTTCATATAAAAAAAACTGTAAAAAAGGAAAATGATCTAGTCACTGTTGGAGTCTTTTCTGCATATTCTTAATAAAAGGCCTGTCACTTTATTTGATGTAGTGTCTTCAGATTAGTGCTGCTTTCTTAACTGTGTCTAATCTCATTTGATTCAAGCATCATGGAATAATAAAAAAATCAATGTAGCATAGGTTTGTTTTGAAGTCGAGGTGGGGGTTAGCAAATCAGTAAACAGCAGTTCATCGTGTTTAATTAGCTAACAGGAATTTTCTGAAACCATTATACAGGACCTCAATAAGCAAACTGGATGTAGTCTTATTAATTTATAGTGAAGTTCTGGTGTAGAAAGTGAAAACTTTAAATCTGACTCTTTTCCTTTATACGGAAATTACAAAACCATTTGTCTATATATATTTTAGTAGCTCCTTCAATAATGTGAAGCATTTATTTTAGTCCCCTTCCACCAACTTATGAAGTTGAAAAGATTAATATTTGTCTCCATCTTTGGATCATTTGCAAGAGCATAAACAACTCAGAAATTCCTTTACATATCAATATATCAAATGCAAACACATGAATTGTGCAGTGTTAGAGCAGTGACCTTCAACCAGACTCTAAGTCAAGAATGTCTGTTTCCAAGGCTCCTCATTCTTGCTGATTATTTTCCTGGCATAATGTATGGATCTTTTGTGGTGTGTTGTTTGCTGGAGAATGAATGGAGGCCCTCTGGCTCATTTATCCTACTGTCTCACTTGGGATTTGAACTATGTTGCTGGAAAAGAATGTCTAGTGCTCTCACTCTCAGCTCTAATCCCCCCATCATTAAACTTGCTATAGCAGTTCCCTGTTGCATAACTATTTTCTCAGCTTAGAGCCTAGTGATGGTGTTGAAGAGTAGCTAAGATTTACTGGATATCATATGCTTGTGCTTTTGAAGCTCTCCATTGTAAACATTTTATATCTTAGAATGAGAAAAAATACCTCTATTTTGAGTAATTTTATTTCATTTCCTCCATACACTTTCTTTTTTCAGTTTGGTTTGCCTCTTTTTGTATTGTCCTTGTCTCAAACAATTGAAATTAGGGCTAGTTGATAGCTGGTCATAGCACTGACATAAAAGGTATAATAGACTGAAAAGAAAGCACTGTGGATTGTTTTGGTTGGGTTTATTGGGGGGGTGTTGTGTTTGTTGTTTAGTTTTGTTTTTACAGAAAGAGAGACTCACTTTGTATGCAGGCAAATACCATTTAAGAAGAAAAATACTATTATTGAATATATCTGTCTTGATTTCCAACTCAAGGAAATTATTATTTACTATAAGGTGATTTGGAATTTTTTTCATTACAATTCCCTAATATTACTGGTTTTTTTCTTACCCTGCATCACAAGTACTCAGAATATGAACATTTTTTTTAAAAATTGCATACCTCTGCTGTTAACATTCCCTTAAGACTTGCCAAAATAAAGCTATTTTTAAAAAATGCCTTGAGGATGGCATCACTTTACAGGAATTCAGTCAGAAGACAAAATACCAACTGATGCAATTCAACTATGGAATTCTTTTTTTATTAATGGGGAGAAAAACTATGTATTTAAAAAATAGAAACCTATTATCTAGGCAAGTCTTGATCGACTTCTAGAGCTATTAACATGTTTACAGACTCTTCCACTAGTGAAACTGCACTATTGCTCATGTAACTGTAGGGAAAATAAAAACAAACAAGGAAAATTTTAGTCATTCTCACATGTCAGCTTTTTCTCTAATCATGTTTTACTGCAGGTTTTCTGCTATTTGTTCTGGTCTGTGCTAGATTCCTGTTCTCTATTCTCTTTACTCTCCCTACTAACTTCAGCTTAAAATTTTCATGATGTCTTGTCATCTGGCTGGTTTTAGCTACTGCTTTTCTTCCTCTTTACTGCATCTCACATTCATCTGTCTGTGTCTTTCTTATTAATACACAGTTTATTTCCTAATTTTTGAAAATACTATTAGAAGGATTCTCTAGAAGTGGAGTCCATGAAACTGTAAGAGGAAAAGTTAAAATTTAAAGGACAAGATAGCTTGAGGATGAAGATAAAATAGAGTTGTTTCATTATACCAAGAGAGAGAACGACTTCATAAAAAGGGCAATACAATTTTAAAATACCAGAATTAGCAAAAATCGTCTAGGAAATTAATCATATTACTTTGCTCATGAAGTTTGGGGACATCCATAAGTGCAGTGCTCTTAACAGGTGTTCCACTGTCTTTCCCTGTACAAGTTCTGTACACCCATGCCCATCCATGTCATTAGAACTGGGAGCAGGAAATTTCCTTATAATGTTAAATATCTTATGGAAATATTCCTTTATATTGTAGCTCAAAGTACGTAAGAGAGTTTAATATAGTCCTCTCAACTAATTCACTTTAATACACTGTCGACTGTGTTACAGATTGGTGCACTGGTTTTGTCAAATTTCTAGATTTATCAGTTAGTGTGACTTTTAAAATTAATGTGGGTGCTTGTGCCAATAAACTGCAGGTTTTACAGTGCAATGCTGTCAGTCTTGAAACTTGGTTACCCTCCTGTTCCAGCAAAGCACAGATCCTCTTCCTGCAGCAAGCCTAATGCAGGCTCTCTTTGAAAGCCTTAGACTGAACAAGCCCTCCAGGACAGGAGATGAGCTAGGCTCTGGCTTAGTTCCATTTTGTGGAATACTACTGCTGAAGTGCAAGTCTGTGTTATTTTTTCATGCAGATTTACTTTTGTATTGTAAACACTTAGAATCTCTTTGAAATAGGTGGATTATTAAATGAAGGGAAATATATCAAAGCAGACCTGCTGTTACCACTGCAGAGTTGAGCTGTCTTTGTCTTTTGCACTTCTGATTTGAATACATAAAGCTTCAGACAGATGTCAGAGGAAATGTTTAGTAAGTTAAACTCCAGTGCTTAAAAGCACTGAAGCTCTCCTTTAAGGCTGCATGTGGTACAGTATAAAATTTGTGATAATTTGATCTGGTAATTGCAAGATTACAGCCAACACAACCAAAAGCAAAGTAATACTACAGGTAGAAGCCCAGTGCTTCAGCTGCAATGCAATAGGATTTTAACCCAAATTAGATACTTGTGTCACTGAACAGATGTTCAGATATTGCTGTGAATTAAGGGCTTGGCTGAAGCAATCAGCTTTGCTCTGAATCTCAGCTGAGATCCTCTAAGTTCCACTTGAGAAATGAAGTTCCACGCGAAGGTGTCCTACCCTTCAGCAGTATGGGTCATCCTGCCTCTGCACTTGTGCTGCTCCTGGAGCAGATTGCTACAGGATATGGTGAGGCAAGGCTGGAGAACTTCTGAGGAAGAGAGTCAATGCACAGCACAGTGTCAATAGGAGCTTGTCATGGGGAATGCTGTAGGACAGAAACCAGCAGGTAAGGAAAGCTCAGTGCTGATGGCTGAGAAATCTGCAGAATCCAGCCTCCAGTTAAGGATGGTTCATGGCTTGAACACAGTAACACTGCATCACAGAGTAGGAGGGAAACAGGAAGGGACTGAAAAATCCTTTGGACTATCTGCAGAAATCCCAATGAAATGGGTGTGTAGACAGACTTGGTAAGGAATTAAGCTTGCTACCACAAAATTAATCAAAAATACTCTGAACAAATTTGAATTGGCATTGCAAGTTTAGACTGGCTAAGCCTTTTGTGTAA
>VZTN01028553.1:3074-55335 GCA_013400515.1 Erpornis zantholeuca
AAGAATGGTCTTATATTACTATGAGTATAAAGACAACACAAAAGTAAAATTATATATAATAAATAAAACTATACACTTGGCTTTAGGAACAGGCAAAATGCACCTAATCATTACTTTATGAACAAGAGGACAGTGATTGAGAAAGATACATCACTAACTGCCTAAATACCATTACCCAGAGTCCGCAGTTTTCACAGCAAGGACCTGGAGAACCCTTCCCGGCTATTGGGAAAATCCTACACAGTGCATGCACCCATAGCTGAAGTCTCCAAATTCACCCTGAAAGTGGGTCCAGCTTTTATAGGCCCACACCAGCAAGTCAAAGTGACTTGATTATATTTTTAGCACAGAGACTCCTGGATATCTGATGGCACACTTCCTGACCATCCAGGGCTTGGCCAGAGTGCAGGCCTCAGCTGGGCAGGTTCTCCCCTAAACTACTGTACAAACAAGCCTATATTCATGTCAGTTGGGAAAATTTCTTAAAATAATTAATTTCTTGCAGATAGCTACATGAGGTTATACAGAGCTAGCGTAAGCATATTTGTAATCTATTTTTAGCTAAATAATACTGATGGTGTTAGTCACACAGTATCCAGGATTCATCTTGTGAGTCAACTCTGGGTGAGGCCTGCTGCTCAGGCCTCAGCACATCACCAGGGCAAGTTAGAAGCATGGCTTTTACTTTTCATCCTTCTATTCTGTGGATACTTTTTCTTTCCCTGTGCTCTGGGAAATAAAACAGGATGACACACTCCAGCACTTACCCGCAGGTGGCAATGAAGCTGCGGCTGTGTCTCATTGTTGGAGAGGCTTTTTCAAGGCAGCTCCTTTCTGTAGTGCAGCATGTCATGCATTGAGTTAAATAGGAAGAAAGGTATTCTTTTATCTCTCAACGAGTTGTAGCCAAGATCTGTAATTGCCTTGCTCTTAATGTTGTGTAACTGTTAGCAAGACTCAAGCCAAGCATTAATGAATTTCATCAGAACTTCATTTTTTAATGAGCATC
Source organism: Erpornis zantholeuca (assembly GCA_013400515.1). Lineage (NCBI taxonomy): Eukaryota > Metazoa > Chordata > Aves > Passeriformes > Timaliidae > Erpornis > Erpornis zantholeuca. The sequence continues at coordinate 4,084 of VZTN01028553.1, forward strand.
ATTAATCATTAGTCATGCATGCTACAACCTACACTTCTCTAAAGTGGGGCTTTGCCAGTCCTGTTGCACTATAAAAACAGCAGCATATCCGCCCTAGATTTTATTGGTGAAATAACAAGAAAGGAGTGTGGAGAGTGAGATACAAAAAAATGTTGACCTTTTAAATACTTAAGATGGTCTCGAAAAGTTGGGCTGAAGCTTCAGCTTGTGAGCAGCTGCTGTTCTGCTTTTCTCTGGGCTGTGGTGACAATGTGAGAACTCCCAAGTTACTCTAAGTCACAATGTTGATCTAGCCTCTGCATGTGGATTCACTGGACTCCCTTGGCTCTTGTTACAAAATTCAGTGGAGCTTTAAAGGTAAAACTTATTTTCAAGTTTTGAAAAATTATGTTTGGAGGTCTACTGGCTGGTCTTTACTCCTTCGGATTGTGCAATAGATTCTGTTTAAAAGTTGCAGAAGGAGCAGTGGGTTCCTGGCTGTCCCAGCACACTTGTCCAGATTTAGCAATTCTGATAATAAGCAAGTGGCAGTGTTTTATCTGCGCCAAACTGTCTCGCAGCTCCTTCATGCTTCTACATAAAGCAGAGCTAACTTAATTCACCCACCTCTGCAAGTTAAGTTGTTATGCAGGTGCCAGACTGGGAGAGCTGTACCAAGGAAACAAAAACTTTTCCTTGGTGTGTGTCCTAGGGATGCACGATGACTCAGAACTCCTCCCAGGCAGCCAGCAACAGGACAAGAGCAAATGGCCTCAATGGATGCCAGGACAGGTTCAGTTTGGACATCAGGAAGAATTTCTTCACCAAAAGGGTTGTCAAGCACTGGCATGGGCTGCCAAGGGAAGTGGTAGAGTCATCATCCCTGGAAGTGCTCAAGAAATGACTCTGTGGCACTTACAGTTTAGTTGAGAAGGTGATGCTCAGTTAAAAGTTGGACTCCATGGTCTTGGTGGTCTTTTCCCACCTTAATGGTTCTGTGATTCTAAGTCTGACCCAAAAGGTGCAGTCTCTCACTTCAGTTGCTGACTAGAAGCAGGATTTCAAAAACAGATTAAACCAAAGAAAACTACTCAAGTTGTGTCTAATAACTCTGCACAAGGAAAAACTATTTTCTGTATCTTATGCAGTAGACCAAGAAAATGTTTACTCTGACTTGACCTCTGTGAATACTAATGCTTGTGGTTACTAACATTACTAATACTAATGTTTGTGGTTAAAACAGAGGAGTTGTCTGAGGTAGTGTTTGTAAAGGGGAAGAGTAAAATCATGGAATCACAGAATCATTAAGGTTGAGAAAGACCAAGATCACTGAGCCCAAACTTTAACCAAATACCACCTTGTCAACTAAACCAGAGCACTGGGTGCCACATCCAGTCATTTCTTAATATATCACAGATAATAAGAATAGTATCAAGGGATATTCATATATTGAAATACAGGATCTTCATTTAAAGGGATCAGAAAGAAGAATGTGTCTCCCTAATGGGAAGAGGAGCTAGCACCGTGGAGGAGAAAGACAAGGCAAGAATTATAGGACCAGTAATGGAAAAAGGGATTAATGAAAAGGTGCACTGACATGGGAGACAGTGGAGGGCTTAAAGGCAGGGACATGAAATAAAAGGGAGCACCCAAGATTAGGGGGAGGAGATATTGAACAGAGTGGCAAGAATAAATCAGAAGTTTGCTGCAAGTAATCAATTTGCCTTTGAGAAAAAAAAATGGAAGATACAATTCTGTATAACAACTATAACACAAAAATAAATACAGTGTAAACTTATCTATAAATATAGACTGAAAATACCCGAAGATGATACAAATTTTTCTATCATTGTATCAGTTATTAGACTTAGTTGTTGATAATGTTCTATTAAAAACATCAGTCCTAACCAGTATTCATCATGTGTGCATTAAATGAAGTAAAATAAAACAGCTGGTTGTCAAATATAATTTCCTTGCCATGGGAAATGATCTGAAATTGCAAAATGTTATCTCACTGTCACATTGTTCTGCAACAAAACACATGGCATACAATGAATTCATTCCTTCAAATAATTCAATATTTTATTTAAATATATAATATTCATGTCATGGATGGCAGATAAAATCTCTGACTTGCACTTCCTAACTGTTGGCTGTATTTTTTTTTAAATAGAGCAGTAGAAGGACAAGCATTATCTATGTTACAAACAAGCTGATATGCTTCTTAATTTGTGTGTAAGTATACACCCACAAGGAGAAAGTCTTCCACCCAAAGACCTTATAATAGATATCAAGGTAGAAGAAGATCAGATTCCCATTTTACATGTAGAGAAGAACATAATAGAAATATAAATTGCAAATTTAGTTCTGCACAATGAGTTTTGTAGCATGAGCAGTAATTAAACACTGGTGTTATATTGATCAAGCTTTCAATTTCTTTCCTGAAGAAATGGTGCTTGCTGAGAGTGAAATGTTTCCACAGAAATGTTCTATTTGCTGAAAATATCCTGAGGTCTTGGACAATGGATGAGGCACTAAGGTAGCTTTGAATCAGGAAGGAAAGCAGGTATCCCTTTTGCGTCTGTGTGAGTCTCCTTGCCACCAGGGCAGTGATTCTAGATGAGCTCTCTTATTCTACTCCTAAAATGAAGGCTCATTAAAAACTCAGTCTCATTAGATGTAGTATGAAAATTTTAGAAATACTTTTGTGAAACCATCTCCAGGACAGTGTTTTTAATTTAAACATCCACCTTCAACAACTGTTGACAATGTTGATGATAAATTCCTGATTTTTAGCATAATTTGATTCAATTAAGAAGTCTTGGCTATCTTCAGATTACCATGTGTAAATAATTGATGTGTAGAATCCCATAGATTATAAATGTAGTGGATATTTAAAAAAAACACCAATTCTGTTCTTTTCTGTACTGCAAGTCAGATATTTTTTCCCCTTCTTCTCCTGGGCTGAACCAAAATAACTCATGCCTTCAGTAAAATTTTGATTTAAAGACAGCCTGAAATTATGAGTTCACATTGTTGATAAGTACCATGTTTCTGTGATCAGTCAGACTCATCAGTAAAAAGAAGTTGCTTCAATTTTCCTCTGAACTTGTTTGCTTTAAATTCCTTTTTAAAACTCTGTCTTTAAAAAAACCTCAGTAACCTTTTTTCCTCATTTTCCCTCATCACTTTTCAGTCTTTGATGGGCAAAATAACAAAGGGCACTAACTTGACTCATCCTTTCCTCTGTCTGTTTTTCCACTCTCACAGTTTTATGTTGTTGATATCAGAGCAGGACACCACCTTCCTCCATTGGTCTCCTCTCAGTATCCTGCTTGTTTCTCCCCTGCTTTCATTTACTGCTCAGTTATTTATCCACTAAAACCCCTTGATCCTGTCCTGACAAGGCAGAGTTGTTTGTGGGGGCAATGCCTGGATTTTCCTCACTTGAAACAGCTGATATTTGAGTCAAAGGTCTCCTAAACTGATCCCCATCATAGTGTGATGGCCCTGGTCACTCTGACAAACTCCTTAGTGCAAACTCCTTAGTGCCTAGAAATTTTTCAGAAGTGTTTTTATGTTTATTTCAGGATCACAGATCAGAATATTAAATAGCATTGGCCTGTGAACTAATCCCTTTCATCATATAGTCGACTCACAGTAATAATTCTCCACTGACAACTAACTGTGAGTTAACCAGTTTTTAATTAGAGCCGAGCAAAACAATTCTTCTGTAAAAAAGATTTGTTTGTCAAAATCCAAATTTTTTGCAAGAATGTGTCAATTTCAACAAATATTTTTAACACGGAAAAGTCAAAACATTTCATTTTTACTTTCTTGATTTTTTAAAATAATATCAAAACATTTTGTTTTGACAAGATAAAATTGTTTTGACTTTATCATGTTTTAATTTAATTTTCTTTCAATATTAAAGTATCTTTAGCATGTTCCATATTAAATATAACTGCTAACACATCATATTTAACATAGAAGAAGCTCAAATGAAATGGATAAACATTATCCAAATGAATTATTGGAAATATGTTGGTTGTTCTAAATTAAATTGAAAGTAATAAAATTTTTCTCTAATTTGGAAACCTTTTCAGCTCCTCTCCACAGCCCTGAATTTTCCGCAAGGTAAGTTTGAAATCTTGATCTATTTAACACCCACTCTGTAAATGATAAGAAGTAACAGTGGTTTAGTTACAATAATAACATTGCTCCACTTACTAAAGTGAGCTCACTTCGTCACTTTATAATTGGAATAATACATATTTTAAAGTTTTGGTTATTTGGGTTTTTTTTAAGTTCTAGCAATTCAAGTTGTGTTCTTACAGTTCTTCATCTTGAAGGGTTATGGTTTAAGCTGTTGAAGCTATAGTCTCACAAATTACAGACACTACACAGGCTTCTACAAACTAGGTATTGCAAAATTGGGGCCATTCCAATGAAACACAGCAGTAAAACTGTGGAGTTCTCTGCCAAATTTCTGCAAACACATGAACAGTGTGCAGCAAAGGCTTGAGCTGTGCCACTCACCACTTCCCATCAATGGGAGCCTACCAGCCAAAGGCTGTTTGGAGACTTTCAGTATTGATGGAGTCCTGGGCAGGAGCAGCCTGACCCTCAAAAGTCAACTTTTGAGAGCACTTCATTTTGCATATGGCATATTGCTATTGCCATAGCAATAGCTAGGGCATTTCTTGACCCAGGTTATGGTGTGGCCATGGGACCCAACAAGCTGGACAGCCATGGTGGGAGGCTGGCATCCAAAATGAAAGGTTGGGCTTTTGGGCAGCAGTGTCTGGCTGGGTTGGGCTGTAAGTGTTGGTGGCAGCTCTGTGCTGCTTCCTGGCCACCGAAACATGAAGCACTGCAGTGTAGCAAAGTCAGGCAACCTCTGACGGGTACCTGGGCTACAAGAGAATTACATGTCCAAGAATGGTTTTTCCAAGTTGTCCATGGCTGGAGTGGAAAAGAAAAAAGAGATAATAAATTGAATGGCTGAGGAATGGAGTTCAAAATAGGCTTGTAAATGGAAGGTATAAAAGTAAAGAAATGAAAGATGGAGGAACCAAGAAAAATAGATGGGAAAACGTCATATATGAAGCCAAAGGTAAAGTTCCAGTATTTTCCTTTGCAGGTAAATAATCAGTTTAAGACTTAACCTCAAAGGAGAAATCTGCAGTGTACCTAAACATCAGGTATGTTTATGTGAGCACAGGTGCAGTCTTGGGCTTTTGGAAAGATTCTTGGTGTGACAAGGACCATGACAAAGTTGTGTGTCTTGTTCCCCTTCTGCCCATCTGTCAGCTCTTCCATGGTGTATCTCCACTTTGGGCATAACAAAATGGACCTGATCTGAATAAAACTGGTAGAAATGTTCCAAAGAGGTTGAACATGTTTCATTTTTACAGGCTTCAGCAATAGATGGTGATTTCTGAGTAGGACATGGGTGGTGACATTATTAGCCAAAGGCACCCCTGGCAGAAATTCCTGCTGAGATTCACCTCAGTTGCTTAGGTCAGGAAGAGTGATCTCATTTTCAGTGAAAGTCTCATGGGAAGGAGTGGAGATACTCATTTATCGAAGATGACAATATTCTTGGGAACTACTGAGGCTTAATTTGTAAAATATCGAAATACTTCAAGCACAGCCTCTGTTGGCACAGTGAACAGCAATAGCCAGAACCAGGCTGATTCTGCCTCTGAGTCCATATTTCCAGGGGTAGCTATGGCTGCTCCACTGCACATCCATCACATGCAGAAGTGCCACTGACACCTCAAAGTACCTCAGCTCTCTCTCTCAGCGTGTGCAACAAAGAAACAAGTGAAAGACTTTCAAATCAAGAGGGCTGCTAAAAACTGTAAGGCTTCCCTTGACCTGGAAGTTAAAGAGCATTTATCATTTTGCAGTTCATATGTGGGTAAAGAGCAGCACAAAAGGATGGTGATTTGCCAAATCCACGAAGGATTACAAATTAAAAGATATTCTGGCACAATAGGGAGCCTGTGTCAAAGTTGCAGATGACAGGAACAGCCTGTTAGGCAGCCTGGCTTGCTTGACGTCCCCTCTCAGCCCTCCCTCTTCCTTAGATGTCTTCCCTTCCCTTGTGCTAACAGAGCACAATAATTTTTAAAATGAAGGGCCAGGTCTTCAGCTTGTGTTCAGCCACCAAAAATCCCTGGATACTGGCAGGTTCAGACCAGCTGAAGCTCCAGTACCTGACACTTCAGGCCCAGTGCAGCAGTTGGAGACCAGTGTTGCTGCTTGGGAGTCTGAGCAGAAGAGATGAGTGGAAGTAAAAACTGGGGATTTGCACTGTTCTCCCCTCCCACGATTGGCTCCACTTATAAGGTGGCACAGTATCTTTACCCAAACAACACATCGGATTCTTGTCAGCCAATTTAAAAATAGATTGCCAGGCACAATCCTGCTTTTTCCTGCAGTTTCTGGCTATTGCATAGGTTCTTAATTTCAGCTTCTGTGTTCCCGTGTCTTTTCTCTTTTGCTCCCCTCCTCCTGTCCTTGCTGCAGCCTGGCTGAGCTTCTGCCAATGACAAAGGAATAATCCCATTATTGAGTCATCATGGGACTGAGACATCCCAATCTGAACTGGGTGTAATTGGTGCCCAAGGATCCCAAGTCACCTCTTCTACTGCTACACAGCACTGCAAGGGATAGTGGGGAAAAAATCAGGTTAAGGCCCTCATGGAATAGCTTTCTTTCCACATAAGACCCTGTTGCTGTGGAAAAGCACAGTAAGGGGAGGAGAGGCAATCTAGAACTTGCCTCTCAGGAGGAAGAGGCATTTGAAATGACCAAATGGAGTTAAGAGTTGACTGAAGATTTTACTCTTGCGGAGAAGCTGAAGGCATCTGCTTGCTAATAAATGTGTGAAGGAAACAATTGCTTATATCAAGCTGTGGTGGAAGAGAGCCTGCTTTAAAACTAGTAAGTCATAAATAAGCTCCAAGTGAAGCCTTTTTGTTATTAATCCAGACTGGGAAATGAGTGGATGGAGCAGCCCTAGGAGAAGGACCTGAGGGTGCTGGAGGTCGAGGGGTGGCCATGCCCTGGCCGTGTGCAATGGGACCCAGAACCCCCTTGTGCTGGGCTGAGCCCCTGTTGCTGGCACCAGGGGAGGGGGGGTTCTGCCCCTTTGCCCTGCTCAGGTGAGAGCAACCCTGCAGAGCTGCCTCCCGCCCAGGGGGCCCAGCACAGGAAGGACGTGGAGCTGTTGGAGTGAGTCCAGAGGAGGGACACCAAGGGGATCAGAGGGATGGAGCAGCTCTGCTGTGAGGAAAGGCTGAGGGAATTGGGACTGTTCTGCCTGGAGAAGAGAAGCTTTGGGGTGACCTCACTGTGGCCTTCCAGTGCCTAAAGGGAGCTCACAAGAAAGATGAACTATTTACAAGGGCCCAGAGTGACAGGGTAGGAGGGAATGGCCTCAAACTGACAGAGAGAAGGTTTAGATTGGATATTAGGAAGAAATTCTTCCCTCTGAGGGTGGTGAGGCCCTGGCACAGGCTGCCCAGAGAAGCTGTGGCTGCTTCATTCCTGGAAATGTTCAAGGCCAGGTTGGATGGGGCTTGGAGCAACCTGGTCTAGTGAAAGTTGTCCCCACCCATGACAGAGTGCTTGGAACAAGACAATCTTTAAGGTCCTTTCCAACACAAACTGTTCTGTGATTCCCAGCAACAAGCAGATGCCTAAACCTGATGGGGTGGGGGCAACCAGCAGCTCTGTAACCCAACTCAAAGGTGGGCATAATATGAAGAGAAAGAAGTTATAATAGAGATAATAGAGAAATGGTCATGAAACTCCTCCCCCACCTTGTGTGTAGAAAAACAACATCTTGGTCAAAGTGGAAAATTTGATGAAATGGACATTCCTAGGGGAAATGTCTGTTTTCATTTCTGTATCATGCACCAAGACTTAAATCTGGTACTGTTTTGGTTTACTCAACAAAAAAATATTTTCTTAAGCAAGTGTTTGGTTCATTTTTTCTATAAAAAGAAACATTTTATTTCCAAAGTACTGTTAAACTTCACAGCTTTTTAATAATAGCCATTAAGTATCCAGCCTGGTGAAATATTTGGGTAAAAAATCGCACGTACTATTTTCAGGTTCAGTGTTTCAGCTTGTGCATGTCCAAACCTTTATGGTTTGAAATTTTGGACAAAAGAATATTTAAGAAAAAAAAATTGGAACAAGATTGCCTTCCTAGTCAAAATTTTTCATAAAAAGTAACAAACTTTTACCTCAGCTATGGAACTTCTCTCCTTGTGTGGCAGTAACATTATACCCAAAAATATACTTTCTTTACTGTATAGTGGTGATGTTACTGGCAGTGACTAATCTCTCCAGAACTCAAAGTCCTCTCTCCATCTGCAAAGCTGAGATGTCACCTCTTAAGGAGAAATAATCTTAACCCAGACTGCGTTTGAAATACAAATGCTTAAGTGTTCCTAAACTTTTTGCAGGCTTAGCTACTTAGATCTAAAGTACCATTTTAATTCATTAAGTGACTTCTTAATTAAATTAACAACTCCCCCCTTTCCTAATCAGTAGATCGTCTGTCTCTTATTCTGAGTCATATTCCAAGTGACAAAAATTTATTGCATTTTCTCTCATTAACGCTGCAGAGCAACAGTAGCAATGACTGACCTAGATGCTCTTTTGCTTCAGGAAGAGAATTTTACTAAACTTTATTTATATCCCCCATGCAAATTCAATAAATCATGTTTTTAATGGAGAACTTAATTTTTTCTTGAAGGATCTTTAATGCCGGTGGTGCATAAGGAAGATGCTTTGCTTGCAGCACTCAGACAGCAAAGAACACTGATAGAACAAGAAATGTGATTAGATTTTGATTCAAATGCCTATAGATTTTGAGATAGGGGGCTAAATTCTTGACCCTCTATGTTTAAGATAGCATATTAAGTGCTGGTAGCAGAATACACGCGATTAGTGACAAAGTGTACAGTTTATAAATGCATAGTACCATTTCTCTGGCTCTTCTATATAAAGAGGACACAAGCTCTGCTTTTCAAACTATATTTTACAGAAACAGATAAAAAGATGCCTCACAAGATTTCCTGATTACTCTGTGTCCCAGAGCAATACTTAACAAATTCAAAGAAAGCAAAGAGTGAAAGAGAATTAGGAAAACGTTCAACAAGCCATTTATGTAACAAGAGATACTGAAGAAACAGAAGAAGAGAATTGCAAGCAGGAAGACCAGGTCAACATCTGGAAGCATTAAATGTATGAAATTCTTGTATTACTCCATTTGCACTTTTTCCTCACTGTAACATGGCCAGGTATATGCAATTTTATTCTTTTATTCAGCAGAAGCTCATCAGGAGAATGCTGTTCTATAGCAAGGCTTTTACAGGTGAGCACACCATTCAGTTCATTTCTACATCAGAGAAGACCCAACAAGCAGCCTGTGGAGACCACAGTTATCAATCAATTGTATTTTTAGAAACAGTGCTTCTGCTGCCTTTAAGGCTGTTGAACCTGTCCAAGGAGAGCAAAAAAAAAGTGTAAAACAGTAATATAGAATTACTTCTAAATAGAAAGTCTGCCAGATGCTCCCTAAGGTCTCTGGGCAGTGTAAGACCAGAACAGGTATTTTCAGATTGACACAGAAGAGAGGAGTTAGAAATCATAGAATCACAGGATCACAGAACGGTTTGAGTTGGAAGAGACCTTTAAGGTCATCTCATTCCAACCCCCTGCCATGGCAGGGACATCTTAAAACCCCCCCCAGCCAGTCCTTGAACACCTTCAGGGATGAGGCATCCACATTTTCTCTGGGTAGTACCTCCCTACACTCTGAGTAAAGAATTTCTTCCTAACATGTAATCTAAATCTCTCCTCTTTTGGTTTAAAACCCTTCCCCATGTCGTATCATTATCTACCCTTGTGAAGAGTTGATCAGAGGACATTTTCAGTTCAATCCAGCTGAAACGTTGATTACACCTGTATGTAAGACCCTGCAATTGTGAAATGTGGATAGGTATGGAGAGCTGGGTGGGCACAGCAGTTTGTGTCAGACAGGGTGAACTTGTGTACCCTGGGCGGTGTGCACAAGAAGAGGGGCTTTTCAGCTTGGGTGCACCGTGCTGTCTTCTCAGTAAATCGATTTCACACCCTTCAATGAGAAGACTGATTGCATCTGCTTGAGGTAGAGTTGAAAACCTGTTTCATCTATAGCTTCATTGTTTCATGTCTCTAACTTTCTCAAATTTTCATCATTTGGACTGGAATTTTACATGCAAAGGTGATTATATGAAGATTGCTATTGTTGGGGTTTTAGAAGTTCCCCATTCTTTCTTTTCTCTCTCCCCTCTTAATGGAATTTTTCCCCATGTTTGGTTGCTAAGGAACAAATTACTGGGTACTTAAGAGAAACAAAGGGACATGGCCACAGGGGAGGGTGCAGCTAGCTCTTTTTGCCTGGAGCTTTTCTCATTGAGCAGAAACTCAGAAACTAGAACTGGGCGGGACTGGAACTGGCCAGGGGGAGCGAGATACAGCCCAGGGCTAGTTCTCTGGTATCAAGAGGAGAGAGAGGCTGCTCTGCCCTGCCGCTCCTCTGCTGCTCCTGCCGTCTCTGCTGCTTCTGCCATTTCTGCTGCTTCTGCCATTTCTGCTGCAGCCACTGCTTCTGCTTCTGTTTCGGCTTGCTGCTGCTGCTGCTGTATGTTTTTTTTGCTACTGCCCTGCCTGCCGAGACCTCCCGAGACCCTGGTGCAGCTCTGGGGTTTGATACATCTCATCCACAGCCCGGGATTTGGGTCCATCTCTCCTGCTCCAGCCCCTGTTCCTGAGGCCCTGCCTCTCTGCCCTGGGGTTTGTGCAGCAGCTTCTCCTCCGCCATCACCGCCCGAGGGCCGAGCTCGCTCCGGAGCGCCCCCTGCAGCCGCGGGGGAACATCGCACCCGCCCTGCTCCCCGGGAGCCGCCAGCGCCCCTGCCGGCCGTGAGCGGCACTGCAGCGCAGGGGACAGGGCCTGAGAGCCCAGAGAGGCTGCACTGGGCTCTGCTCTGTCTGTGATCACTGCCACAGCTACTGCTCTTGGTTTGCCTGGTTTTATATATATATATATATACCTAGTAAAGAACTGTTATTCCTACCCCTCATATCTGTGCCTGAAAGCCCTTAATTTCGAAATTAAAATAATTTGGAGGGAAGAGGATTGCATCTTCCATTCCAAGGAAGGCTCCTGCCTTCCTTAGCAGACACCTGTCTTTCAAACTAAGACAGCTATGATCAAAGAAAAGAGGAGGTTTTTATGTTTGCTTGTTTGATTTTGAGAAAGACTAGAGTACTTTTACTTTTTTTAATGGATAGCTCTATTCTCTGGAGAAGAACACTGCATTTTCCTCCTTTCCATGCAGACTTCTCTGGATTTAGCTTATTCACAGTTGCTCACTGCTAAAGCTTGTTCAATGAGATGATGAGTTCACTGTGCTCTAGGTGAAAATAGGATTAAACCTGAGGCAGACTGGCTTCCATTCCCACATATCTGCAACATTTAGACAGGAATCTTCCTTTCTACTTAATTTTGTGACTCTGATCAAGCTTTTCAAACAAATATTTTATTCCACTCTATAATATAATCTATACCATCTAATAATTGTTTATGTCCTGCAGGAGCTTAAACAGCAGGAAGGAGGCCTGTACTGGGCTAATACCCCACTGTATTCACTTGCTCATGTGAGTTATGCACATTTCTTACCTATCATCCACATATCTGGAAGACTCCAGGGCAGGCTGAGTTTATGTATATACAAGAAGCTCCATAGCAAGGTCCCTTCTGAATTATTCCTTTGCATTGCAGCTGTTGTGGTTGAAAGTTATAGGCAAACATAACCAGAAATATAATGCTCTGTTGTCTCTCCAAAAAGGCTTGTGCAAAGTATTGACTAAATGCTGTTGTCACACAGGCTCTTTTTGGTAAGTCCCTTTCCTCTGTGAGTTTCAGTGTCACAACACTGATGGTAGATTTGCTCACAACACAGACATCAAATGTGTTGCACCTCTTTAAAGTCCTTTAGATATATATGGCAAAAATCTATTTATTCACACTGTCAAATTCAAAATTAACTACCTAATTCTGATTAATAAAATCAGAATTGAGTGAAAATTTTCTGAAAAAAGCACTTGGTGATGCAAAATACTACCTTAAAATTTTTCAAAGATATTCATAATGCAAAAGAGATTGAAAAAATCAAAGTATGGTTTTAGCCGATTTGATCCATGTGGAAATAATGCATAACATTACAAAGAACATTTAATTTTTCACCCTGCAATAAAATACTAAAATACATTTCTCTTTTAGAACATTGCTTTATTGAGACATTTCTCTCCTGTCCTACAAGCAAGGCTCTGTAAAGGACCACATTTCTGATGGATACTTTCTTGTGACCAAGTGCAGCTCAGTGCTATTTTATCAATCTCTCCAATTCCTTTGCTCTGTCACATTCCTGGTAGCCTTTACTGTTGAATTACTTCCTTGATAGACTTGATTTTTCTTGTGTTTTCCCTTGTGTTGCTTCAGAACATGAGTCAGGTTTTTTAAGAGGGATTTTAATTTGGTTTTATTGCAAGGCACCTCTTTTTCCCAAAAAACATTATTGTTTGCTCTTCCCTGTAACAGTGTGAGCAACCTTCCTCATGGAATAGAGAAATCTTTGTATAACTGAGATATAAAAGGCACAGGACATACCCTAAACATGGGGAGAGTAGTTGCAAATAGGAAGCCTTGCTGATAGATCCTGCGGGGTAGAGCCAGCCATACAGCTGGGTCTTAGGACACTCCAGTGACAGCAGGCTGAGCAGCTAATTTGGGAACACTGGGATAAGCAGTAGTGTGTCAGACCAGACAACATTTTCTGTCTCTTATGGAAATTAAAAAAGGAGTGCAGGAAGGGGTGTAACGTATCATGAAACTTTCCCTGCCCTGTTACTCAGGGACTTTCTGAGCTGGAGACTTCTGGCTTTGTGTTCCATGGCCCATAATAGATTTTTCTCCATGAATTTGTCAAATTACATTTTCAACTATTATACTTTTGGCTTCCAGAGTTATCTGTATTTGAGCTTAATTATGTGCCACATGGAAAAGTGCTTCCTTACGCATTCCAGTTCTGTTGCAAGTTGATTCATGTCATGTCCTTAGGTCTTAGATACTGAGAAGGAGCCACATATCTCCCCATCCCACCCTTCGCTGCAGCCATCAGCACATGGAAGATCAAGTTTCCTCTTCCCCAGGCTGGACAGTCCCAGGGTACCTCTGATCCCCACACAAATGTTGCCCTGGACTGTGATGCAGCTGTTTCCCTATTATTTCTATATATGCTGTGTCATTTTTGAGAGTAACAACAGGGCCTTGAAGCACACACAAGCACAGGGATTCTCCTTTCTATTCTCTCTGCTCTTCCTTCCCCCATGGTTCTCTGTGTCTTACCTGCCTTTTCAACCATCCTGCAGCATGGGTTCAATGTTCCTATGGCACTATGCACAGCGACACTGAACTCTTCCCTGAATGGTAACTACTGACTCCATGCCCTGATGCCTTAAATGGCTACCTAAAAACAGAGACTAGACAGGAATAAGGGAATAAAGGTAGGTATTTATTTGAAAGGCCTTCAAAAGTACACCCTGGGGTGTCCAGAGGCTACTGCCCCAGTGGATCTCAAGACAGACAACAGGTCACGAGTTCTTCACACTTTTATAAGTTTGGTTCATTTACATATCAGGGTTAACTCTCCAATTAAAGCTTCAGTTAATGATGTAATTTCCCCAAGCTTGCCCCCCTCTCCAAGATGTTGGTTTACACTTTTTAGGCCTAGGACAGTCTGGGTGTCCTTGAAGAGCAGGGCTGGAGAGGCTTTGTTATGTCTATGTTAGCATGAGAGAGCAGAAGTTAACAGGCTACAAGAAACTTCAGAGTTACACACTAGGCAGTACAGAATTTGAAAAATATAAAAGTGAAAACCCAAGGCATCTCCCAAGTGCAGTTCTTTGCTTTTTTTGGTGTTTATGTGCTTTTCCTGGCTACCTTATCGCCTCCTCACCCAATAACTTTCTCCCACAGATGGACCTTTGGATTTCTGAGATGCTGCCTGTGCCAAATAGCTGTGCTGCTGGCTTGTGTCACAATCCCAGCGTGGGAGCTGCACTTGAGATATTTGGGATCTCGACTTGGCTACTGCTGCCCTATGAGAGGTTTCCGCTCTGTTTTCACTCTCAGTTTTGAAATGTGTCTCAAATGTTTCATAAAGCCCCTCAGTACCAAATGAGTTCTCCCTGATGCTGCCTCCCTCCCAGTTCTCCTCCTGCTCTGCTGAGAAGACTTTCACAGCTCTGTGTATTGTCCCCTTTGAAAAGCATGACTGTTTATTTTGTGGCTAGGCTGGAGCTATTTCCTTTTCAATGGCACAAATCAGCAAGCTGACTTACATTCCTTGATCGGCTGGTTAAGCTCAGCCAAGATTCAAAACTCAGTCTTGAACAGAACTGAATGTGACATTTTCTTTTGCAGCTTCTTCCCTGAGTTTAAAATGCCACACGCTTGTGAAGGAGAGTCCCAAAATAGAGCTGCTTATTCTAACCCTGGACTTTACCAACACAGGAAAAAGAGCATTATTTATAAAATCCCCCTTTCCGTCCTTCAGGGTAAACAGGGTGTGTGCCCTCAGGGCTGTTTGGGCAGAGGGAGCAAAAGTCCTTGTGCCATGTGTGAAATATTGTGTCTGAACTCTCAATTTCTGTTAGTCTGTCCATTTAAAAAAACCACTGGCACTATAAATTCACAGTAGCATATACTCCAGTTATCTTAGCCTATGGCACGATGGCTCAAAGGAAAGCACTGGGGAACTGCTGGGGCAGGACTCAGTGGTGAAGATGCCTCTTCCAGGATGTTTGTTGTTATTACAGCCATCACATCTCATTGGGATGGGGGCTGTGGCCTCCTTTCAAAACAAGAAAAACCAGCACCCACAGAGTTGTTTTTATTTTGGTCAACAGAAACTTAGACATAATGGTATTTTTGCTGAAGGCACAGTGTACAAGTTACTGAGCATCTTATAGTTTTTTAACCCATGTTTAAAATCATCCTCCCTGAAAAAACAAAAGATTGGTAACAATTAATTCACTGCAGCTGGCAATGTTAAAAATCCTACTCTATGTATTAAGTTTATGGTGTGCTGCTGCTATTGCTGGTTTCCCGCATTCCAAAACAATACAACAGTCTGTCTTCATGTTAAGTACAATAATGGTGTGAGGTTGCCATGACTAGAGGTGATTGTTAAACAGATCTCCTTACTATATATAATTACCTCATTGTCTAAGCAAGCAGCCACACAGAACAGCTTAATTTTTGTTAAGTTTAATTCAAATCTGACAGTATTACAAACTCTCAGAACACTACAACAAAAGGACTTGGTATTCATAAAGTAATTTGTTGCTAATTTTGGCCAGTGCCTTAAAAGGTTGCTGGAAGTAGGGGATCACAAAATAATATACTGCTCAAAGCTGGGATTTTTATCACTTTCTAAATGACACAGTGAATGTCAGGGAAAAACTGTGTGATTGTGGCTGAATGGGTATTGATGGCTGCTGTAGCACTAAATGATGCAATGGCACCATAAGAGAGCCAGAGAACAAATCATCGGTGACTTTTTATATTTTACTCTTTCAGGGAGAAAAACTCACATCACACCTTGCAAAACCTGAATTAGATTTGTTAAAAACAATTAGCTGAAGGAAACCTGCAGCAGATAAGCCCAGTTGTGTGCCCATGTTCTCTCACTCATTGCTGCAGCAGCACAATAAGCAGGGGGCTCTAAAAAAGCACAACAACAGTTTTGTTCGGATCCAGGCTATTATTTTTACAAATCTGACAAGCTCTGAAGTATGACTGGAAAACTGCTGGAGGGATCAAAAAAAACAAAACCAAAACCAAACCCCAAAAAACAACCAAAAAAACCCCCCAAAAAACAAACCACCCCAAAACAAAAACAAAAAAAACCAAAAAACAAAAAACCCGAACAAATCCCCAAAAACCAGCCCAGAAAATGAAATGGGAAGAGGGTGTTGTTCCCTGTGCCCACTTTTGTACACACAACCCACTTTTGTACACCCAGCTCTGCTGCCTATATTAAAAAGCTGGTCTTCCTCATCTATGCATGGGGCGAGCTCTTCCAGCTGCTGGAAAAACAGCTCCCTCTGATCTCCGCTGTCCAAACTAGACTGAGTGCAATGTACAATGCATGTTAAACATTGTATCTGATGCTTTGGCTGGTACTAGGGAAGAGAACTGGGAGCCTCCCTGAACGCTGCGTAAGAATTTCTCCATTTCAGGTAAATACACTTGGGGTCTGAGAAATGTGACTGCTTTCTTAATTTGCCCTGCAGTTTAGGCACCCACAGACACCTAACCCATGACAACCAGTTTTTATCAGTGCACGCACCAGTATTTGTGGGATGGATTCCCAGGCTGGCCAAGTTCAGCTCTGTGAATCATCAACAGCTCAGAAAGTCCAGAGAGTAGATGGATCTAGATTTCTCTTTAAGCAGAGAGGGTCCAGGGACTTACAAACAACATCAGGTGGAGGTGGGTGGACTGGACTGAGGAACAGTCTGGAAATTCTTGACACTCTGCACCCCTTGGCTGGCAGGGTTGAGCTCAGTTCCTGCTAAAACTGCAGCAGTTGTGCTCCAAAAATATGTAGAGTGTAAGATTAGAATGGAGATGAGCTCACTGATGGGATTTGGGATGTGGACTCCACCCTCCTTTCTCCATGGTCGGTGATAGCTGCTGGGTGCATGACTGACTGCAGGTTCTGTGCCTCCTGACATGAGCTGAACACGAGCAGTGACCTCATGGGCTTATTAATTCTTACTACACTTGTGTTTTTTAACTTGATTTTTTTGTTTAGCCATCCAAAATTTTAATTCTCTCAGTATTTCTTAAGCTACCCTTGGGTCCTATTATCAGCAAAAAAAAGGGGAGCTAAGAATAATTTTGCTTACACTGCTAGGGTAGAGATCAGTCTTTGGCAGCAAAGATGTTTGTAGTTCTACTAATAAAAATTGCTTAAAAAAAAAAAGAAGGAACCAATCAGATCTCATATAAAATGAGAGTTCATCCTCAACATCCCCTTTGTCCACATTTGTTTTCTGGCAGACCTTCGAGGGGACATCACGCCTCACTGTGACAATGTTTGGACGGCACACAGGGAATGGAAGAGCCAAAAAATATCCAACAGTCCCTATATACTAGGCTGTTTCTCAGGAAGTGAAGCAGACCAGAGTGATGCATCTGGAGTCCAAGCAAAAACACTGATGCAATGCCTGCGCTGTGGTAGCAGCAGGCTGGGAGATGGAAATGATTATGCTCAAGCAGCAGTAGAGCTGCTGCCCATGCTCTGTGCAACAGGACCTTTTGGAGAACCCTGGAATACATCCAGCAGGAATGCATGGAAATAATGTATGGAAAGAAAGGGAAACACCTTTGTGGCACAGCTGTGACCAGGGAAAGGGAATTTAGAAATCACTTGTTTCTATGGGGTCACCTGTTTTAATTTGAGTCAGTTAACCAATGTTCCCAAAACGGGAACTAAGGGTATGTGTCAATAAAAGTGAATGAGCACCTACAGGTTGGGCAGGTCAATGAAGCTTTCATAAATAAATCACTAGCATTGCTTCAGTAGCATGTAGCAGCTCAGAAGTGACATGCTTCACTTGTAGGGGCTACACAGTTAATTGATAACCCAGGAACATATGAACCAACTGCATTAACAAAGAAATACTTGGCCTTGCTTAGTGAAGTCAGCACAGATCAGAGCACAGAACCTAAAGTCTGTCCTTTTATACCTCTCTCTGGGTTGTGAGGAAACCAGAGCATCCACACCTCAAATCCTGTCTTTACTTTTGGGTCCATCACTGCAAGGAAGATATTGAGGTGCTGGAGTGTGTCCAGAAAAGGGCAACAGAGATGGGGACGGATTTGAAGCACATGCTTTACGAGGTGTCTTGGTTTGAAAGACAGGTGTCTGCTAAGGAAGGCAGGAGCCTCCCTTGGAATGGAAAATCCCCTGTAATGTAATCCCCTTCCTTCTGAATTATTATAATTTTGAAATTAAGGGGTTTTCAGACAAAGATATGAGAATAGAAATAACAGTTCTTTACTTATGTGTATAACAAGGCAAACAAGCAGCAGTAGCTGCGGCAGTGATCACAGACAGAGCAGAGCCCAGTGCAGCCTCTCTGGGCTCTCAGGCCTTTCCCCCTGTGCTGCAGTGCCGCTCACGGCCGGCAGGGGCGCTGGCGGCTCCCGGGGAGCAGGGCGGGTGCGATGTTCCCCCGCGGCTGCAGGGGGCGCTCCGGAGCGAGCTCGGCACCAGGCGGTGATGGCGGAGGAGAAGCTGCTGCACAAACCCTGGGGCAGAGAGGCAGGGCCTCGGGAACAGCAGGCTGGAACAGCAGGAATGAGCACACAAAATCCCCGGTGGTAGGTATTAAAAGTACAATTTATGATGTTGGCTTTCGTAAATGTGCTATGTAATGTTGGTCCTGTGGGAGTGGTTTTCCTTGTTATGTATAACGCAATGTTGTTCTGTGGGAGGGGTCTCATCTCTGAGTGGGGAAGTAACTGGGTGTTGAGTTTCACTAGAGTGTTGAGCGATTTTTAATATAAGGGGCGGAAGGATTACTGCCATTGGATAACATCTAAACCAATAAGGGAACCAAGGCTTCTCTGAAGGCAACAAAAGTAACAACCGCCCTCAGCAGCTGCATACCATCTAAGAGGGTGGGATGAGGGAGGAGTTACGGTAAACACCAAGGTCATAGAAGGGGTGTGTCTGTTGTCAGTGGCCATGCCTCCAGCTGCACCCATCTGCAACTAAGCACTCAGCGCTGTAATTCTCCTGTAATTCTCTGCTTTGTTGGCTTTTGTCCCCTATTGTTTTTTAATAAACCTTTAAATTTTTAATTGAGTGAGCTTCGTTTCTCACAGAAGATGAGATGTATCAAATTCCACAGCTGGAGTGGAAACACTGGGACATCTCAGCAGCAGGAGGTGTGGAACTACAGTGTAGTGAAGGCTCAGAAGAGTCGCAAAGAAATGGTGGGGGTGGGACAGCAGCAGTCCGGATCCCAGCAGGCAGGGAAAAGTGGGCTCAGGATCCCGGGGTTTTTCCCCTGAGGCACCCAAGCAGATGGTGAAAAGTCCCTTTTTTAGTGAGGTAGGGTGTTAAATAAAGTGTCAGTGCAATGGCCGTTCCCACGAGCAGAGCTCCACTCATGGTAGAAGAAAAGCAGCAGAGGCAGAACCCCGCAGTGGTCTCCTTTCCAAATGCCCAGAGTACAGGAGAGCTTGGGGCTCCACCCAACCCCGTTTTTCCAGTCCAAATCTCGTGGCATCTCTGCCCTGCACAAGGACCCCCAGATAAAAGAGAGTTGCCAACTGGACCCCTCCCCTGACCTCTGACAACTTCTTTTGTCTCTTTTAAGTACCCAGTTGTTATTGTCTACTATCAACACGTATTGGGGAAAGCCCCTAAGAAGAAAAAAAAAAAAAAAAAAAAAGGAGAACTCCTAAAACCCCAACATGAGGAGAATTTGAGGGAGCTGGGGTCGTTTTCTTTGGAGAAAAGGAGCTTCAGAGGGGGCCCTTATGGCTCTCTACAACTCCCTGAAAGGAGGCTGTAAAAAGAAGGTGTGTGTGGGGGATTGGTCTCTTCTTCCAAGTAGCATGTGATAGCATGAGAGGTAATGGCCTCAAACTGCACCAGGGGAGTTTTAGACTGGACATTACGAAAAATGTCTACACTGAAATGTCAGTAAATCATTGAAACCAGCTGCCCAGAGAAGTTTTCAAAAGACATTTGGATGTGGCATTTAGGATTGTGGTGTAGTGGTGAACAATGGTGGTGCTGGATTAAAAGTTGGTTGATGAGTGTAGAAGTCTTTCCAGCCTAAGTGATTCTATGATTTGTGAAATCAGCATGCCTACCTGAGAAACAAGGTGTGCCATATTGGAAATGTCTTTTACTGGTTTTGCATTTTTAAATAACTTTTTACACTGTATACTTGTTCAAGAACTGAAAGGAGTGACTGAAAGGCAAAGGGTGACCAAGCAACATCCTGCCTACAGCCGTGAAGGGGCACTGCAGGGATGGGACATGGAGCTCTTAGGAACACTGGATGTTTCTCCTTTCCTGGTTTCCTAGCGAGTTTGTCATTGCAGGAGTCTGTAACCAGCAAGTTGGTTACAGTAAGTACAAAAGTAAAGTAAGTAAATTCAGTAAGTAAAACAAAAATGAGTCCAAGGTGTTGAATGGCAGTGCCACCATCTTGGCTCCTACTCGAGGAGGCCTTGACTCTTAAAAAACCTGCAACACTTTCCAGAAGAGAGAACAACAAAAAAAAGTAGCGCATAGATGAGAAGTTAAATGCCCCCACAGCACAGACATGTATCTTTGAGGCTCAGGGACACAATAAGCAGCAGGACCAGGGCACTGCATCTCCTGAGGGGGCTTTAGGTACCCATGTAATAGGGGCTGGAGGTGTAAGCTGAAGCAGGTGAGGGCAGGTAGAGGCTTCAGTAGGGAGCAGTGAGGAAGGACAGGTTTTAATTAGGTTATAACCTGGTCTCCCAGACACCACCCCCCAAATTAGCTTTCAGGGTTTCTACCTCAAGACTCCCTCTAGAAAGCCCCTGTGCATGGCTGCTTGGGGTGGCTGTTGGTACATGTTGCCCTGCTCCCAGGAGTGGCCATGTGTGAGACTGGTCCAGGTGAAGGGAAGGAGCAGCAGCGGGAGGCAGACGTGCCTCAATCAGCGGCTGGCATTGCAGTATCATTAGGCAGAAGAGATTAAAAATAGGATTTTGCAATCTAGTGAGCGGAAACATCAGCTGGATGGTGGAGGAAGGAAAGAGGTGCTATTCCTACTGTCTAGGTAAGGATTTTTGTTAAACTGTTCAGGATCAGAAAGCTTATAGAAGAAAGCGCCATGCAGCTCTGCACCAGCAGGGTGTGGGGTAGGCCCACAAGCCTGGGCTCTCTCAGGGAGCTGCTGTCTGTCCATAATGGTGTGGCTCATGGGGGACTACCCTGGTCCCACCAAGTGTTGTGATGATGGTGTGAGAAGCTGCAAGCAACTTCTACCTGCTGGGGTAGGTTTTGTGTCTGCTGTGGGCAGTGGCTGAGTGAAACTTCACTGACAGAGGAAATTGTCATCCTTTGTGCCTGTGTGTGCTGTGCTCAAGTGTGAAGGTTTGCCTTTCACCTGAGGCACATGAGCTTCTTAGCAATGTACTGATAAGTCTGAGGGTGCTCAGGTCAGGTGCCTCCTGTTGTGTACTGGAATGTCATGGAGAAAGGCTTGACTGGGGAGCCGTGGCACCAGGTCTCACCCCACTGGTTGGGTGAGCCTGTGTCCAGTGGAATGTGTGTGACAGAAAGCTCAGGCAGGCCCTTGTGTTGCCACATTTATAGTGACTTATCATGTGGTAAGGGAGGAAGCCTACACCTTCTGCCATGGAGCAGGCCAGGTCTCCTGTGCCACTATCCCCTCTCCCTCCTTCTGCCCTATTCCTTGGTCCTGAGGCTCCCCTGCTGTGCTTCTTGCAAACAGCAAATACATCCAAGAAGTTAGTGCAGGGTGAGGGTCAATTTCTTACCCAGTCTCATTTGTGCTTTAAATTAAAAATCTTAGGTGAAAATTTGGACCTACTGTTTACCTGAAATAAATCCTGGTTACATGGGAGTCCTTTATCTGCTAGTAAGAGGTAGAAAAGGAAAGTACAATGTGTAAACTCCATTATAACATGTTATATCTCTACATCATTTGGATGTCACTTCCTCAACCTTCTTCCCAGGGTGAAATTATGTAGTCATGATGGGACCTGATGAGATGGTGGGACATGAGGATGTTCTGGGGCTTGGTAGTTGTGCAAAAGGGTCAGTCAGAAACAGCACAGTAAATTATCTGAGTTTACTTCTTACAGCTTTCTTTCTCTTAACTTATAATGGATTCACTCCATTATAAAAATGGAGTTGTGTGTGAAAAGGTGCTCTGATGAAATGAGTGTTGCCTAATGGAATCAACACAAAAGTATCTGATACTAATTTTCCAGCTATGACGGAAAACTGTGGAAGGAGGAGGGATCCTCTTGAAGATGGGCACACCCTATGACTCCCTCAGTTCTCCCCCACTTAAAAGCTATCAATTTAGAGCTGTCCTGTGTATTGCCCCATGAATCGAACAAGCCTTTTCAGTCTTTAATTAAGGGTGACAAACTCTTTGAACATCACAGCATTCATCTGTTCATGTGTGGAAAGCCTGGTATAACAAAAGAATTTAATCAAACTACAAGGCTAATAAAGACTACATTGCCTGAACTAAATGATGTTATTGCTGCTGCAGCTCATAGTTTTACATTTAAAAAAGCGGGTCAGAGTGTTCATTCATCTTGATTAGCAATGCCAACCTAATTACTTCTGGAGGAAACAGTAATTAGCTGGAGTCTCACCTCATTAATCATGACATTCTTCTAGCAGACTATTTTTATATCATAAATGGCTTGGATTGGAACAAGGTGTATATTTGAATTCTAGTTAATTGTACACAGCTTGCTGCATAACATTTCACATTTTTATCATTTAACTGCTTCCTTCCTGTAAACCTCTCAGTTATTTTTGTAGGCTGCTCTTGTTAAATAAGAGGTGAATGGCCCACATAAGATAAGCAGCTTTAATTATGGATGGAAGGAGATGAAATTGTGTTCCAGCAGCAGGGAAATGGAGTCCCTGCCTGCACAGGAGACTAAAGAGTTTTCTCAGGCAGAAATCAAGGCACGACTACTATTGCACTGACACTTAAGAGAAGTCTGGGCCAAGATTTTCAATGGGGAAAAATGATTAAATACATCCTTGTTATTAAAGCCAGGTTCCTGGGGATGTCTCCATGTAGGCACCTTGAAGTCAGTGCACCTGAGTTGCCAGTCACTTCTGGCAGTATTTATTATTAAGTGGTTTAAAAATGTGTGTTGTTAGAAACTTAGTTTTGCATTTATTAAAACCAATGAGGAAGCAAGTACTTTTTTTCGGGGGGGGGGNCATTAAACAACTTACTAATTTTACAAATCATGATTTTCTTATTTATCTGAATTTTAAGAACTGGGGAAGATAGAGAGCCTGGAAGCCACAGTTCCAGATTCAGTTTACTCATAAAAGCATTAGAGCCTGATTTTCTGGGGAGGATGATTATGGGTGCATGAGTCTGGGAACATCAGATTTTTTAGAGGTAGTAAAATAAATGAATCTTTGTATATATGCTTGTAATACATATGCCAAGCGTGTCCCTATTACTGGTCTACTGTGAAGAAAGTTCTCCTACATGAGGCCATGTTTTATATATGTATTTTTATAAGGTTGAAATAAAGGGTTTTTTTCCTTACCTACAATCTCTCTTTTTAAACAAACAGTATGTTAGCCTGAAACAATGACAGAAGGTTCATGAAGAAACACAGGAAAATAAAGGTTATTCTTTCATTTTTAACTAATAAATCTTGTCAAGCTTATACTTGGCATTAGTTGTATGCAATGTTTTACGTTTCCAAAGCATACAAATGTTAACACCAGCTTTTTATTTGCTTTCAGTAAGTAGAGAAATTAGCTGTGTTTTAGAAGTTGATCTATGTTCTATGAGTAATCTACCATAATCAGGTGAGTTTACATGACTGCAAATGGAAACCAGTAGCTATTTTTGAGTGCTTCCTGCAAGAATATTTATTTATAACTGCCCTACTGATTGAGCTGTAGCCCAGCAGCCATTGGGGCACTTTTAGCACTTGCAAATAAGAAAGCAAATATTCTTGTCAGTTTTTTAGAAATGATTAAATTATTTTCATTTTAATAATTAAAGAAAGTGCTCTGCATTTTTATCCAGTTGTGTTTTAAAAAAGTTTTCTTGAAGTCCCCTCTCCTATCTTTCAATTACAAAAAGAAAATGGAAAATACATGAGGAGATAATCAAGTATCCCTAAAATTGAACAAACACCTCTGCCTCCATCCTTTGACCTTGAAAAAAACGTTTTTCCCCTGGAAAGAATTTGATGTAAGAGACAATTTTCGATCTAAAAATCAGGTCTATACAGTGATAAAGCAAAAAGCTTAACTTCTCTGGCAGAAGCAGCCCTGCTTTTTTGTAGATGTGAAGTAGCTGCAGAAAAAGGGTATATTTGACACATGCATATGCTACATGTAAGTGACTTTTTGATATTCAAGTGATTAATTTAAAAGTCTGTTTCAATAACTGGTATTGTTTCTAATTGCTAATTTTATTATTAGGATCCAATATGTTTAAGGCAGATATCTTTGATCATAGGTCCCAGTTACAGTGTTATGCTAGAGGCAGTGCTTGTCAGATGTTAGAAATGTTGGAGTTTTCCTAATGAGTATGTACTTATAAATTAATAAACCCTTAGTAAATATCTAATGAAAATTGTAGGCTTATTTGCCTCCATATTACTTGTGTAAATATCACTGAAGTCTCCTAATTTCAGTCATGGATCACTTCTAGAGGATTCCTCAAATCTAGAGAAAATCACTTTCCCACTTCTAATAGGCTAGATGGAGCTCATACTAAGTTTTTGATATTTAAGTAGTACTTCTGACATCTCAAATGAATTTATAAAAAATGAATTAAGCCATTCTTGCACTTCTGATAGAGCCTTCCATTACCTGCCCAGCTTTGAGGGGGAACTGAATACAAAGTTGGTCAAGAACAACTCTCTCAAAAAAAGGATGTTAATATGTGTAGGGCTCAGAATAACCAACCTCGTCTCTTGCTACAGGTCAAAACATCAATATATCTTAAACTTGAACTTTGTGACTTTGTGAGCCAAGTGCAGAGCCAAGAGCAGAAGACCAAAGTTTTTGTTGTCAGGGCTGTTTTTCCAGTCATGAGATACAGACACCAACTTTGCTCTTGCCCTCTCCAAAGTAGAAATTAAATCAAAGACCCCCAAAGAGATTTAGTCAAAGGGTCAGGCTGATGTAATGTTCGAACAGAACACAATTTCTCATCCTGAAATGCACAATAAGGGAACTGAGCCTTCTTTGTACCATTTCATTGATGAATGCTGTAGAGAAGTGGGGAATGATGGCCAGATGTTTGGCTTCCCAGCCCTTGGGACTTGGGTGGTCTGTGGTACAGGGAAAATACCTTTTGTTGTCTGGTACTTGCAAAGTTGAATTTCTGTATGTTTGTGGGGACTGTGGGAAGGGGCCAAACAGCCACTGGAGGAGTGGGATAGACCAGGCTGCTGCTCTGGTGGATTTGACACCTCCTATTTCCCCCTGCCTTCTGCTACGGAGTTGTAAGAAGCACTTGAGCAGGTCTCCAAATTTCTTATTCCAGTTTCTTGTAATTTATGTCCAGACTCTCTTCTACAAGGCCAGCAGTACAAAACACTCCCACCATCCCAGTAATATGCCAGTCACTGGATGCAAGTCCCATTTTTTGGGTATGTTTTATCAGCCATTATAAGCTTTGTGTTTGTTACCTCATTTAAAACATGTGATCCTGGTCTCAGGTATTGCCAGGGTCTTATCTTAATGTGTTTTCATTGAAAGGATTTTAAGAATGTCCAGGGAAAATTTTAAACATTAAAATTCAATTGCAAACTCAATAAAATTATTCAAAATTGCTACTGCTTGGTAACGAAAAGACAAAAAACAAACAGTTTCTGGACATCAAGAGAGACAGAATAAGTCTGCGTTTTTAAATAAGAGTAAGGGACTTGAGTGGTATAACTCCTATTACTGTGTATACTCTTTGATAGCTCTATCCTCCAGATAATCCTAAAAGTAATTACATTGCCACTGAGATATTCCTGCAGGTCTTTACTCTCACCCATTGCCATAGCTGAACAGAAAGCCAACAGAAACTAGAGGGAAATTTTGAGCAATTATAGATATTTTTTAATAACTATAATTATTTTGATTTTTCTAGTAGCATAAGGTGAATGCAAATGGTACTGTGGACAACTTGTTTGTGGGCAAAATAAAAGAATAAACCACAATGAAGAGGCATGGTGACTATGCATTGCAAACATGGATGTCCTCCAGGGGTAACCATGCATTGGTATGAGGATAATCAGACTTTCAGTATAAGGCACCCTTCTGGAAAAGGCAAGTTATGTGGTATTTCTGCTTGCTGAGGACTAACTCATGTCTCTTAATTTTATATTGGTTTAAAGTTATCTAACACACATCAGAAAATACATGTAGTAAAACAGATATTTAAAAGTTTCTAACACATTTAAAAATAAAATCTAAGGCATGACCTTATAATTGAAAGATTAAATCCTGCCCTAGCCAGTAAAAATAGATTAAAAGCATGGAAAACTATTTTAAGCACAGTGTTGGCTGTACTAGACAATTTTAGTTAGGTCTGTGTCTCAGTCTTGTCAGGGATTAGCATAGTCTGGAAGGCTGCAGTCAGTATGCCAAAAAATGGTTATGGCAGGGGAGATAAAATATTAAAAATCTTATAGAAAGCCAATGTCTATAAATAAAATGGGATAGTGTACCTGTACCTGAAATCTAGAAGTAGCATAAAGATAACCCTTGGAAACTCATCATGGATGAAAAAATAGAAGAGACTGTCAATAACAATCCAGTCCTGTTGTATGCAGTGGGAATTCTGCCACTTTCATCTTTTGGCCAGGATTTTTTTCATATGGAATGGGCCCCCAGCAGGCACATGCTGTTGCAGTTCCTTGGTTTTCCATGGAATTATGACTTGTTTTTAACAATGCAGAATGGACGCAATTTGAGGCTTTGCACCTTGTGCAGTCCTTCATATCAATGTGAGGAAGTTGGATCATTCAAATTTTACAGGACAAAGAAAATAAATCAATCCCCTTGTTGCTATAATCACTTTTACTGGCAATGGAAAAAATACCAGGCTAAACTTCAAATGCTTGTTAGCCTTATTTTTCCATTTTAATTTTGTTTGATTGCTTATGTATGAGATTAAAATCCCCTAATTTGTAAAGAATTTGCAGGTGATCTCTGATCTATGTTGTCGTAACAGCCTCGTCTGTGAGTAGACCCTCACAGTGTACACATTTAGGAAAGAGATGCAGTCCCATTCCCATGGTCTTTACAGCATCCCAGAGAAGAGATGCAGATGTATCCAAAGAGTTTGTAAGGGCGGAAAAACTCATGGATACTGGGTTTAGATGTATTCTGCTGAGACAACAGCCAGAAGTAGCTGAATTTTAATGTAATTGCTTCCAGAATATATAGCAGCTTGAAGAGAGAATTTTTTCAATTCAGATTTGTGAACTCCCAAAGAATATCACCATCCCTTTCTGGTGGTGCCACCACTGTTCTGAGGACTCATGGAATTCTTTTATATCAGGCAGAATATGTGGAGGGCATGTTGTTATACCACAAACTGCCAGGGAAATTCCTGGTGACCTTTTCTCTGTCTAATAATATGTTTTGGCTCAGGCTTTTTCTTCGTGAAGTCATGAATATTTCCAGTTTTTCCAGGAAAGGCAAAGAGGTAGGGCTTCTGCTGCTCTTGATCTGTCTCATATGTGAAATATTTCTATATGTCTTCTCTTGTTCTGACTTAGGAGCACTCAGAACCTCTGCCATACATTTGAATTTTGTCTTGATTTGGTTTTTCTGTTCATTTGTAGACAGTGTACTGTAATTATTCTTTGCCCCAGGGGGTTGTTTGTACTGAGTCACTGAAGCTGAATAGCCCTTCCTTATGCGTATTTTCTTCGCAGACATAATTTGCTCGCTTAAATTTTTAGTATGTTTATGTTACTTATGTTTGATCTTTATTATAAAAAAGTGCTCATTGTGGCCCTGAGTTGTAGATAATGTCTGGCATCCATTAACCAGCTTAATTTAAAGAGTAATTTTAGACTGATCTATTAAAGAGGTGTAAGAGGTGTAGGCTGAAGTGCTCTAAATGAACACCTTTTTCCTGGGATTTAGCGTGCTAAGGGATGTGCAAAAGTTGAGCCGTCTCAAGCTGTTTGGTTTAGCTGTTGCCAGCTTGGTTGCTGTTGACTTTGTGCCCATGTTTGGACCATGAAAACACTTGGTGAGGAATGAGTGGGACAGAAGATCTGTAATCAAGGCACAAGGCAGTCCTAAAGGGCCTTGTTCAAACTGTTTTGCAGATTTTGGTGTCACACCCTGGTTTCATGTGCAAGAGCTTTGCTTTCATCTGCTGGAGGGAGGCCTGGGTGCACAGGGCCATGTGGTCCTGCCCTCTCCTCCTGCTGCCTCTGAGGCTCGTGAGAGCTTGCTACACTGCAAAAATCCCCTTTTTCTTTTGGCTGAGTTAGTTTTGTGTCAGATTAGTGATTCACACTCCTTGAAGGGGTCGAACAACCTACTGAGGGGAGATGGACAACATCTGGGAATGAGTGAGAGGGGCCAGTAATGCTTTTGGGTGGAACCTTATCCTCCCACATTGGCAGCAGTGTGAGCTCCTAGATCAGATCAACATAACTTCATCCCAAGTTAGGGCTGGGCCAGGCCAGCAGATGCTCCCCTGGTCAAGGCTGGTGGTGCTTCCCTGCTTCAGATTCTGGTAGTGTGAAAGGCTGTCCAGGGAAAGGAGGATCAGGCTCAGATCACTGAAGTCCAGCATGAGAGTTTAAATTCACCTCAGACAACTCTACAGTGTCCAGAAACAAATGTGAACCTGTCTCTTCTGTGCAGTGATGCTGCCTCACACAGCCTGGCCTCTTGGCAGGACTGGCACAGCAGGAGACAAGAGGAGCAAAAATGAGGATGAGTCCTGGCATGTATGGATTTGTGCATCTTGGTACACATCTGATATTACAAAATGTTTGTGTGCAAGGCACACATGATTTTGAAGTTTCAATTTGAGTTCGGATAGCATTCAACTATCTCATTTTATTCCCATTTAAAATCCAGCTTAATTAAAATGTACAGAGTATTCCCACAATGAGTATTGTTTCTAAGGTGTGTGTCTTTCAAATTCGCAGTATAAACAATCCTGTAAATAGGTAATTAAAGCCATCTGCTTCTTTGTAACCTACTTACCTTTGCAGCATCATTTACATTTTTCTCCCCTTTAACTCAGGGAATTAAATTGCCATAAATTCTTACTTTAGTGGATAAACTACTACAAAATAATGCTTGTGGCACATAATTTGTCAAGAAAAGATGTATTCTATTGAATTTCTCTTCCAAATAGAGAGTTCTTCACATCTACAAAAAGTTGTGCTGACATACCCATAAGATGTAATCCAGCACAAGATACTTAAAATAATGTGGTTACTGTCTGTGATCTTATATTCCTCTTTTTCTATGAAAATGGTGCTTTTTGTCAGGTGATCAAAAGTAGGTACTGCTGTCTATGAACCTATTTTGAGCTAAGGATCTGGCTCTTGTTTTAGGCCAGTTTCACAGAAGAGTAAACTGAAAGTCAAATTTTAGAATCATTCTTGGAAGTGAATAAAAACAGAATTCTGCCTTGTGGTCACCTTTTTTAAGTAAGAGAAAGAACCTCTCTTGTACCAATCTTGCTGATAATATTATGACTGTAGAGTGAAGATTTAAATGCGCTGATGTGGAGGCCGGTGGGCCTACGGAGCGAGGGACCATTAGAGTCCACTGCAGGGTCAGACCCTAAGTCAGAAGATACTGATACAGATCCCCAGCTCAGGGAGACAGAAAAGGCTTCTGCCAGGATGCTTTGTTTTGTTATGCTAATGTACCCCAGTTCTGTTTCCCCCGTTGGCCTCCCTGCCCCTTTTTCCCATATATGTCCCTGCCCTAGAATGTTCTCCCTTCCTTGCTCTCCCATTGGCCCTTGTCCCTTGGCCACTCCCTCGCTATTTTCCTATTGGTTCCCATGCCCTAGCCCTGCCTGTGTCCCACCCCCATACCCTCAGTTCATTGGTCCCTGCTGCTCTCTCCCCGCCCCTACCGACCCAGTATATAAACCTGGACCCTCCCATGTTCTTCATCTTCATCCCTGGACCTCTTCATGTGTCTGGCAATAAACCTCTCCTGTAGAATTCTACACACAGACCCTTCCTGCCTCTTTGTCATTGACTCATCTTTCAGCTGTCCAGCATGTGTGTTTTGTGTTGGGACCACTGAGTGGCTTCCCTTTGGAGTTGCTTCTGGAAGGTTGTGGCACCTACCACCTGCCTGCTGCAACAACTGAGGTAGCTGCAAAGGCCTAGACTGTAGTGCCCAAGGTACTTGCTGGGACTCACAACTTCTGATGCTGTGCAACTTATTTTTCCCCAATAGCAGAGGAGGAAAAATGTCTTCTGAGTCTTCTCCAAGTTATTGTAAGCTATTAGGAACTTCTGCACATTATTTCTTTGAGAGGAGAAACACTCTTCACTTCTATTTTCTGCCTCTTAAAAATAGCAAGTTCACTGATTACTCACACCTCACACTTGTGAGTTCTGGATTGACATTGTAAAATATTGCAATATTCCACCTGACTGGTAAGTTTTAAAAGCAGAATCTGCTTAAAAAGGAGTAGGAGGCCTTTTGCCATCCCATATAATGCAAAAACCTGGTACATAGTTCTCATTAAATTGGTGATACTTTCTGAAAGAACCCTTTACAACTTTCAAGCACGACAAAGAAGTATTTATGCTCTTTAGCCCCTTAAATTGTTTTTGGCATCAAAGCAAGCAACATTGTTGCAAAATTTACTATTCAGAGGGCTTACTCTGGATGTGGGAAAGCAAAAAAAAACAAAACCAAAAACCCACAAGAAAGTATCCAGGTTCTGTGTGTGACCTGGACTTTTCTTTAAAACTCAAGTTGAAGCTTGCTGGTGAAGGGAGCTGGTTGTGCACAGATACAGCAAATAACTTATTGCCACTTTGGGCTTACTCAGTAACTACTTAAGGCATCTAAAATAGTGTGTGAACACCTTTAGGAAAAGAACTTAGTACTGCTGGTTATAGTTATTTTCTGAGGATGATGACATGAGCAGACAGATTAGATATGTACAGTCTTAATCCCAAGTTATTAAATCATCCTCTTGAACAGAAATTGGAAACATAAGCCTAATTATGGGATTGCTCATTTAATAGAAGTAACAACATTTTATGGGTTTATATAGTTGCATCATTGGGAGTTGAGATACATAGAATATGTTTGCATAACTGAGCCATTAATCCAGCATTGTACAATAACCTACATTTGTCTTTTTCAGTTATGACCAATTGAAGTTTGAATTACAGTTTGTTTGCTCTGCAGGTAATACAAAAGTGGCTTTTGGATTTGCATTTTAAGAACTTGTTCATAATTTCTGAGTCTGGTGGTGTTTCTGTTCCACAAATAGTTTTCTGTAAGAGTATCTTGTCTTGCAGGTACATGGCATTTGGTTTAAAGGAAACTGATCTTCAGTTCCAGTGGTTGTGGTTTATCTTAGAAATAGGTGCAAAGAGAAAAGCCCACCAAGCTGAAAAAGTGAAAATACTTTTGACCTTGATTCATAACAGAGAGAGTGGCTTGTAGAGGGTGAAGTGTCTCCCAGGAGAACAGGCACATTGTGTCTTTGCATGTGCAAGGATTGCAAGCAGAGAGGGAGAGAGAGGGAGGTAAACAGGGGCAAAGCAGAGCTGGGTCTGAGGAGGAGCCTCCTCTGTGAAGGGATGCTGCTATGGACCATTAGCAGTTATTGAAGTACAGGCAGGGGAAAGTAATGCTGTTTGTTTTTTGCTCTCCCTGCAAATTTTGGATTCATATCCTAGAAATGAAGTCTGCATGAGGAGATAAAATTTCTTCTTACTTTCAGTACAGATCAAGTATTTGTGCTGAGGGAGTCAAGGGTGTTCTCCCAATGAAAGCCACCCCTTTCTTCCAGTATCTGAAGGGAACCAACACGGAAGCCGTAGAGGAGTTCTTAATCAGAAACTGTAGTGACAGCATGAGGACTAATGGCTTCAAACTGAAAGATAAAAAAATTAGGTTAGATATACAGAAGCAATCCTTTACTGTAAGAGTGGTGAGGCCCTGGCACAGGTGGCCCTGAGAAGCTGTGGATGCCCCATCCCTGGAAGTGTTCAAGGCCAGGTTGGATGGGGCTCAGAGCAACCTGGTTTAGTGGAAGGTGTCCCTGTGCATGGCAGGGAGTTGGAACTGGATGATCTTTTAAGGTCCCTTCCAACCCAAGCCATTCTGCAATTCTATGATTTTTTGCCAGAGAAGATGGAACTCTAAGAAAGAGCAGGTAGTTTCAGTGGAGAAACAAATGCTGGAGGTGTATTCCAGGAAATACTGTTCCTGATGAATAGGGAGAATTCATGTGCATTTATACATACATTTATATATTTTAATTTTTGTCAGGGCTGGTAGCAACTTCTTGTCATATTTGAAGCTGAGATACCACTGAAAATGCAACCAGGGATTTTGTTACCTTAGGGATATTGGGAGAAGAAATTAGTTATTAAAACACCTTGAAGATAAAAGTTCCGGAATAAATCCTATCTCTGTTTCCCCCCCAGGAACATTTCTGAGATGGCTATTCAGACCTTCAGCTGCTATAAATTAGCACAGCTACATGCTTTCTAGTGAAGCTACTTTTAATTTGCATCTGCAGAAGATCTGACTTCCTTGATTCAATGATTCATTCCTTTGTATGACACCCATTTAAAGATTCTCTTGTTTTTTAAGCCTAACCAAATAATTTGCTTTCTAATTGTATCCACAAAAATATATGAGCCAGATTCTTTGTTACCTCACTGCAAATCACAGTTCTTGCGTTGCTGTCAATGAATTTTATCTGTTGTCGAGCTGTATAGCTGAAAAGAATTTGATCCTGTTTCTCTGTAGAGTTTCCAGGTGCAGTTCTGCAAATATTTTTGCTTTCTACCCAGTGAGCATTTCCACATCAGTTTAGTAGCCCTGACTACAGTGGAACTGTGCCTGTTTACAGTCATTTGCACAAAATTTGTGCAAAGATTCTTGGTATTGTTTTATAATCACAAATTATTAGTGGTTTTTTTTTGGGGGGGGGTTTGTTTTGTTTGTTTTGTTTTTTGTTTTGTTTTTTGTTTGTTTTGTTTTTGTTTTTTTAACTAGAAATTGGGTAAATTAAGATATTTTACGTGGGAGCTCTGGCTTCTTTGAGGGAATTTCGTGATTAAACTCACTGGTATAAATTGTATTTTATTCTGTGTGTAAGAGAAAGACACTTTTTCCAACAGTTAATATACAACATAATTTTCCACCAAGGAGACTGTAGCAGTTTGCCAGCATTGTCACATGCCTTGATGTCTTTGAATGTCTTCCTTGGAAGTTGCTGAAATCCTTCATGCAACTGCTCCATTTGGGCATAATCCAGGAAGAGCTTTCTCCAGCTGCTTTGGTTTATTATGTATTGGCTCCCAGAATTTGAGATCACAAGTGGAGCAAAAAGGCTAAATGTAGATTCACACGGAACAGCCGGCTCTCTGCGAGCCTGTGCTCCAGGAAGCCCCTCTGACCTGTTCTCAGTGCTAATGTTCCTCAAGTTACTTCCAAGACCCCCGGGATTTGGGCTGTTAATGATAACAGGCCAACAAATGCCATGCTGCATTTATGGGACAAAGGAAAAGCAAGCAGTAAAAAACCCTTCTTTTCTTCTATATTTGTTGTATGGGGAGAGGAGCCCATTCAACATATCCTTTCTCACAAGCTGGAAATGAAGTGCTAAAGCTAAAATCTTGGCATTTAGGAAAACAGGAAGGAGGGAGGCTGAGGTCCAACACAGTGAGATATAAATCTTTGATGCTACGAGACTACCCTTGCTTTTGGTCACGTTTGTATACTTTGGATATTTTTCTCTTGTGCAAATTCAGGGCATTCAAGCTTATCAATATGTTCTTATGGCAGATAAGCTCCTTCCTTCAATTTGATAAGAAAAGCAAGGTCTTATTCCTAAGGCAGAACTGTCAGGTAAATTGAAAGAAGTATGATTAAGGTAAATGAGGTTTATGCAGGTTAGAGTGGGCTCCCTGCTGTGAGCTCCCAGCTCCACAGCAGTAGCTGTGGTAGGGTTGCAAAAAGTCTCCAGCACCCTACTTGCAATGTAGCAGGTGTTTACTGCCAGCTACAGCATCTTCCACCCTTCATGCTTCAGGTATTGCCATTCAGGTCTGTCTCAGCTTTGCAGTTGGATATCGAGGTTGTTCTGGATATTCTCCCTCCCTCCCTTTCCTCTCTGTCCTTCACCCTTCCAGTTCTTTGCAGTGCTGTGCAATCAGCTGGGTAAAAAACTAATAGTCATGAGGATGGCATTTACTCTTCATTGCATCAGAAACCCAAGTCAGAGATAGCGCAGAGAAATGAAAAGGCTCAGGTTGGGATGGCAATGTTTCTAGTAGGGAAAGACACCAGGAAGGCACCACGAGCCTATGTGTTGGTGGCTTGCAGAGCAGCAGCCCATTGAGGCCCCACCACATCTACCTGCCATCTCACAGGGTATTCAGCTGGGCAGGTGAGGAACTGGGAACAAATCCTAATGACCTGCAGAGGTGGAGCAGGATAGAGATGCTAATCACTGTCAGCTCCAGAAAGGTACAAGAAGGCACAAATCCAGCTAACAATTTGTTGCTCACCAAAGAAGAAACCTGGAGGCATGAGGAGGTCTTTAGTGTCCCTTGTCCTGACTGGCATCACAATGGAATAGACTTAATAGCTGGACACAAGCATTGGCTGGTCCAGTGGCTTGCTGGATTTCCTGGCACTACACACATCGGTGTTTCTGTGTGTGAGAAACTGAAAACTGTTTTATTTCAGTTCTTCTAATTAAAAAATTCTGTCCATGCTGTGTTCTGATACAGTGTTGCAGCAGCATTTTGTCCAAGATGTGGACATTTCGGAATGGAAGATGTCATGATTACAGAGCTCCAGGATTCCAGCCTAATCCAGCTAGGTGTTTAGGCATTCCTTTTGCAGAAATGAATAATCCCTATTAATTAAGAGGATTCTTATGTGCTTTCCTGAAATGTCTTGCAGGATCAAATACACTTTCTTCCCAGACCTCAGGGTTTTTTTTTTTTTCCATTTTATTCTATCATTTATGATTTAAGAACATTGCTTGAAAAACAGCTGCTGGGAAGACTTGAAGATCTCTATAATTCACATGTTCTAAACTCAGCAATCCTAGGATACTTATGTTCTTTTACAAAGCAGGGGGAGGAAAGGACATGCAAACTCCTTAAGATGCTATTTAAAAGAAAGACTTCAAAAGAAGAAGGAAAGCTTTATGCTTTGATAGCTCAAGAAAAGTATGCCAGAGTTATGCAGATAACCAAGCATCTTCTCCACACTTTAAGAGTGCAGAATGTGATTTGCCTCTTTCAGTTACATCTAAATGCTTTATAACTCAAAAAGCTATAGTTGTGTTTTTAGATACATCATGGGGAAGCTTAGGAGAGCTAACCTTAATTAGTGTATATACATTGTATGTGAGTTGTGCTCTTTCATTATAATAAAATGGGGTTTTTTCTGACTATATGTGGATGTATTTTATATGGGATCTCTCTCTGGCTTAGTCTGACTTTCTCACTACTGCAGTTCTACTGCAACAAAGAACTCACATATGCATTCCATGACTATCATGTGTCCTGATTTCCTTTGTCACCTGCAGCAGCTCAGGCAGGACTGGACAGTTCTGGCTGAGAAAAAGGGTGGGATTGGAGGAGGAAGAGAGTGGGTGGGTGACTGTGGCCAGGGAAGAACAGCAGGGTTGAACAAGTCTTTATTTTTAAATCTTCCTAAACCAGAGAGCTACAAAATGTACTATAATCCTAATCTTGACTGGTGAAGTCAATGGGAATTTCACCCTTTTTTTTTCTCTAGTTTTTTCTCCTTTCTGTGTGCTTCTCAGACAATATTTTCATTGAGACAAATATATCCACAGTTCCAGGTCTGAATATATAGCTTGTACAATGCTAAACACTTCAAATTTTCTCAATTTGTAGTCATTAAAGTACTGTCTACATATTGGAAATTTGTACGTCTTTGCTGAAGGTATTCTTCCTCATTTATTATACCTTGGATGGGCTGCATTTTTCTCTGCTTGACTGTTGTGACCAAGAGCAGTAATGGACATTTGAATATAACAGGTGAAAAAACTCCAAAGCCATTTACCAGCTAAGGCATCTCCTACCTACCCTGTGAACTTGTCCCAGTGAGAGGCAGCACAGGTCAGGCATCCAGGGACAAGGAAAAAAGACTTCTTTTTGTACCCGAAACTGTTCCATCACTTTGGTTTTCAGTATTTGCATTCTTTATCTAAAGAAAAGATTTTACCCTTGGGTAAAATCTCGCTCTGAACTTATGATTCTAATTTGCAGCATCAATATTTCTTTTTTGTTCCTGACTGAAGCAGTTCAGCTCCTCTTGTCACAGTTATTTTTCTCTGTTTACAGGGTTGAATTCTTGTCTTGTAACTAATGTCTCCCAAGCCCATATGGTAATGAATATGTGCTAGCTCTTCCTTTTTTCCCTGTTTTGCAAACTATGCTCAAAGCACATTCTGTGCTCAAGTGTGATTATTTAAAAAAAATTACATTTATGAGAAACAGCAGAATGTATAGAGGACAAGCACGGGTTCTGAACATGTGAATTTGCATCTCTTTTCCTGTTTCTATGCTGATGGACTATTGCATCTTAGACAGTTTTAGGTGTTTTATCATGACTTCACATTTCGTAGAAAGGCTTCAGACTTATGAACTGCCTAGGGTCATATGGACACTGATTTATGTACTTATTTATACAAACATT
Organism: Erpornis zantholeuca; assembly: GCA_013400515.1. Classification (NCBI taxonomy): domain Eukaryota; kingdom Metazoa; phylum Chordata; class Aves; order Passeriformes; family Timaliidae; genus Erpornis; species Erpornis zantholeuca. The sequence goes on from VZTN01028553.1 coordinate 40,905, forward strand.
TTAGTGTGTAGAAACAGCATGCACCACTCATGAAGTTTTACCTTCTTATGTACATTTTTAAAATTTAAAACCAGTGTATATTTTTACTGAACTTCATTGTTAGAGGATGAAAGCATTTTTTTTCTATGCTCTTTTAAATAATTTTAAACCTAGACTATTTGAATTGGAGACCTGTTTTTTTATTTACTCAGCACTTATTTACATAGTCAGTACTCAGACCTTCTCCTGTACAATTAAGCCCAGCCCATTGGGTAGTTAATTTTAGCTGTTCGCTTTTTTTTCCTACTCATTTTTTGTTTTGGATGTTGCACCTTCAGACTTCAGCTAAAGGATTCCAATATAAAACAAAAGCCATTTTAAAGATTGGATTGCTAATATTTCTCTGCACAGAGAGACTTGGGAGCAGGCATTTGGACCTGTTTTTCTATATTTTCAAATACCTCAGGATGCATCTCAGAACACTTCTTGTGTCATTTGTCCAAAGAGGACTCTAAATTACAAGGCTAAAAATCTGACTGGATACACCTCATTGGCTCTTTCTAGCTTTATTTACTGAAGTTGGTCCATTTTTGCCTTCACATCAAACACTGCTTTTCTTCCATATGTTTGGCAGAATAGCTCCAAAAAAGGTATAAAGCTGTTGTGAACTAAGAGTTGTTTCTAGTGAGGTATTTGCAGTATTCCCTTGTCATTGTCTTTGCTGGCAAGACAGTTTTGGGGCTAGAATTTCTCCATATCTTTAGTGTGACTCTTTGCCAGAAAATGAGCACCATATGCTGTATTTAGTTTAATAAAGTTCTCGGTGTGTTATCTATGTCATTATACCTATGTGTGTTCTATGTCATTATATATACATATTATGTGAAATTATAGTAGGAAATTGGGAGAACTGGAGAGTCCATAAAGATGGCAGAGCTGCTGCTCAGAAGCAACGAGCAAAAAAAGCCCCATGAGGGAGGTTTGCAAGCTGTGGCTTTTTGCCCTTTCAGCTTTCTTTAGGTGGCAATAGAGAATAAAGTGTATTCTGACTATTTGGGGACCCAGGAAAATAAAATCCCTTACCAAGGGATAGGACTGGAGTAGACTAAAAAAATAATTTTAATGACTAAGGTGTAGTCAGTAGTGAGCTTTTTTACCTTGGCCTGACTCTAAGGGTAGAGTCCTGTACATAATATTTGCATATCTTATAGGTAAAACCCCCTTACTTCATGTTTGTCTTAATAATGGATAATGCTCAGCTCCCTGGCTTGCAAAAACGTTATGCAAAACATTTCCTGTTTTCTAACTAGCTCTAGTTCTGAGCTTGGAGAAAGCTTTTGGCACTCCTCATCAGAGGAATTCCAACAGCTTCCCAGCATGCTTTTATGACCTGCTTAATACACAGGGACTTGGAAGCAAAAGTGGATGTAAACCAGGTTTTAGGGAACAGGCTTTAGATATTTTTTTTCTGCTTAGTTTGCCTGAATTTCAACAATTGATTTGCTTTCCAGAGTTTGTCACTGCCTAAGTCTTGCATTAACTACTGTTGGTGGTGGCAAACACTCCATTTAATTGCAAGCAGCTCTTTTCAGGTATCTTAAGTCTGCTTTCAAAAAATTAGAGACATATACGTCCAAGACTTTTCAAAAATAAGGCACTGAAGGAGTTGAAGCTCTGCAATGTGTATGTATGTGCAACCTCATGAGCTCATTAGTTTGTTCTCTATCACCATAAAGCTTTTTTTGTGATATGGTAATTCCAGTCCTACTTGAACAAGAAGTACAGAAAATCTCAGTCTCATAAGGAACCAAGATTTTCAGTATTTCAGTGTTGATTTTTTGAAGAGAGCAGATGTTGGGAACATGCTTTGTTAAGCTTTTAGATGCATATTTAGGAACAAAGAAACCTTCATTCTTGGTCCTGCCCAGCAGTCCATTCATCACTGGATTGTACTATGTCAGGATAGGAATTTAGGAATTTCAGTGGAATTTGCAGAAACTGCTAATGGATAGTCCTACCCATTACAGACTGCATTTCTTCTTGATTTATTGTGTGTGATGGGTAGCAGAAACCACTAGACTTTGCTTGGTCATTCTTGTTTTAATATCTGTGTCTCTATAACACTCACGGCAGTGCACTCTGCAGAATAATAAGGTATTTTCTTTTTCTTGCTTTGCTGCTGTTATGGGTTCGGGAGGTTGCCTATGCACAGAAATCTCAAGACACAGTTAGAATTGCAAAGCAAATCAATTTTATTAGTCACATTAGCAGTAAATACATACTGACCCCTGGATGTTGGAGAAGCTGCCGAGCAGGAGGAGGTAGAGCATGGTTTCTGAGTGGGAGGGCCAGGAGGGCAGCACTCCTTCAGGGCATCCCCTGGATGAAAATGGTCTGCATCATGTTGTCCTCCTCCTCCCCTCCAGGACCACACCTTATATCTCCTCCACAGGAGTGGCCAAGTTCAACATCATCCCATGCAGGGCCTACGCACGAGATGAAGTCACACTGCCATATGATCATACCTCCATGCCAACAATGGCTCAATTATGTATTGTTTCTCCTTTCCCAGGATGAACCCCACTGGGTGACCAATACATAGTTTCATTTCCAAAAGTTAGTCCCACTAACTAACGATAAAGTCCTTCTGCATTATCTTGTCGATGTGCACAACCACAGACTAAACATGTTAGGCCTCAGACTCATCTCCTATTCCTGACACAGCTGTCTGGGTGCTTTACCACACCAACCCAAACACGTGGTCAATCCCATGTAAGACTTGTTGATGTGACTCACTGAGATGCCTCCAGCTGTGGTGAACCAGAGACAAGTTGTGAGGCTACACATGTCATTCACGAGGCCAGAGAAAATAAGGTATTAAAAGCTTTCTAGGATGACTCCCAGGCTGAAATCAAACAGCCAGATCAAACCAGGTTGAAAATTAAGACAAAGGTAGCATGAGCCACAGCAATGAATACAGCACAAGTTCTGCAGCTGTTCTCCAGCTGATGACAGGTTATTCCCTTTGTGCCGTTTCCTAAATTTATTACAGAGCTGACCTATCAAGCCCAAGTGGCCAGTTAGATTTGATAAATGGATCCTGAAAGTGGTTTAAAAGAGATGCCTCCACAGTAGTTTTATTGTGATCAGCCAGAAGAGAGGAGTGTGTGTAGGTGAGTACAGGAAGACTGACTGTGAAGGTGGTGTTGCAGTGTAGTCTCTTCTAGCTCCCTCCTGTGTCATCTGTTCTGCCACTGCAGAGACCCTGGTGTTAATTTGCATATCAGTCAGGGATTATAAATAGCTCAAAAGGGGCCTGGCATATTCCATTGCTGCTGAATTTGGCCCCTTGAATCCTGTTGAAGAGCTTTTATTTGTAGGGATGACTACTGCAGAGGCCCTCTCTTCCTCCAGCAGCGATGGTCCCCTGCACAGCACACTCTGTGTGATGGAGCTCTGTGCCTTGTGGTGGCTAAAACAGGGGAATGTCTTTCACCACATCTGCTAAATCAATTGCTAAAATATGCTGTGAGAGCCCTTCTCAGACATATGTTGACACTGAGAACACAGGCTAATGTGACCTCTTTGTGGCAGGTTATTGCCATTCGATCCCATTTTAATCTATATTATGTTTATTATTTTAGTTGTATATTATTAGGGCTGGAACTCTCATAAAACTGCAAACCACATCAGCCTGTACTTTCATTCAGAAAGGCAGGCAACTGTCACAAGTTTTCTGAACATAAATGATTCCCTCTCAACCCTGCCAGACCAGTGGCAGGGGCTCTCATGGTCATCCAGGGAGTGTCCTGGGGACTTGGGCAGCAGACTAAATACAGCTTTTAGATGCTGGTGCTTAAGCGACAAACATGATGAATTATGAAGTATCAGTAAAGCGAGCAGAGAGAACAAAATTTCTTTTGACTGGTATGGGCTAAAGTTTTGAAACAATTGCAGAAATAATTCATGACAACATGACAAAGAGGAGTTGATATTCTTGGGAACAACTTCCAGCACTGTAAGCAGCTGTAAACAAATCTTGGAAGTTAGAGCAGATGGATGCTCTTTGAGAGCAATATAACCACAAGTGATGCATTAGAAATCTTAATCCATGTCAGAAATTGCAATCCATACCTTTGACAGGTAAGGAATCTCTGAGACCTCTATGACTATTTTTTGAATACTGTATGACAAAAATCATAAATAAGCTGTGTTCATGTAAAAACACTGCATTACAAGTGATGAGATCCTTTAAAATACAGAGCATGGAGTTTTCCTTTCTTGTCCTTTGAACCTGAAACATTGGTATTTGTAGTGGATTTAGCATCTTCCCTAAATTGTAAATTCTCATAGTGGAGTGGGAGGGGCAAGTGGGTTTTTAGCCTTTTTTTTCTTCCAGTAGCCCCCATATTCCCTCTGAAAAAACTTTGCAGTGTTGAATGCTAAAAGAGCTAGGGTTTACAATGAACATCTCTGCCTAAGATTTGTTATAAAATTGCAGAAACAGGCACTATTTCAAAATCCTCTGAGACTTACACATTAAAAGCTCTTATTTTGTGTAGATTCCTGCTAAGAATACTGGGATATGCCTCTGTACTGGGATATGTATTATGTGTTAATCTTTGATGGTGTATTTTTGGTTATTAAAATGCTGATATTTTTAGAGGTCACTGTAAGTCTGCTGTAAAAATGTTGTGCTGGAATTTAAATGAAAACTTAGGAGTCAAGTGACTGTCTGGCCCCACTCTTTTTACCTTTATTTTTCATACAACTCCCTATCTATGGGTAAGATTTACTTAATTTCAGCTTTCTAGCTCCAGTTGAAGGAGTCATCTGTAGTTAATGGAAAGAGATAAGGACTCTAGACTGTGCCTCATCTCAGAAAGGTGAGATAAATCTGCTTTTGGAGATGTGTATCCATTCCTATTGACAACAGAGGAATCCTGGAGGGGTAGTTCAGACTAGATGCCTATCTTTAGGTGGCTAAAGTTAGGTAGGATGTTTACTCCTTATCCTAGGTGGTTTTGAATCAGACTTTCTAGTTATGGACTGATAGCAAGAGAAGCAGTTCCTCTAACACCATACCTTGTCATTACAGTGAAGCTTCAGGTATTTCTGCAAGTGGGCTGGGAGGCTGACTAAGAACAGCAGCTCACAAGAGGAATGGGAAGATATTCCCAAGACTATGGCACTGGTTTATGGAAATGTCTGTTCTGTTCCACCATGAAGTTCCAGGCTGACCTGGGGTTCATCTCCCTGTTGCCCACATAATTTCCTGGCAGTCAAAACTTTGCCTCTCTGGAAGGAGTTTTCGTGGAGTTAAGGCTGAGTTGTTAAATACCCAGAAGCTGGGAACAGCACAAGTAACTGGAGAGGCAGAAGTAGGAGTGCTGTGAGTGGGCAGGAGCTGCCTGTCACTAACCCAGACTTTCAGATGCTTTTTAACTGCACGGATCACATCCTTACAGGAAGGAGAACCTCCCCAACCCATTTATAGCACATCCCTCTGGCAGCTAGAGGTTGCTTTTGGGGAAAGGAAGGAAAGATTATTTTGAAGATACTTGTGATGGGAGGCAGCTGCTGTTGACAGCAGGTTGCATGTGGCACTTTGCATCAGATCTCCTTGGGCACCTGGGCATGTCCACCTTTGGCTCTCACCCCTCAATGCCTTCCTGATCCAGTGCCCAGCTATGCTGTGCATGCCGTGGATGAGCCTATTAGTCTAAGAATTGTTGCACAAACCATTCTTTTTCTCAGTGGAGAAATAAACACAGACTTTTCTTCTTAAGAATATAATAAGATCAGAATACATAGGAAAATGAGTGTGTGGGTATGTAAAGACTACTCCTGTATATGCATCTTACTATTCACTCTTATGGCTGAGAGATTATCATCTCTATATCCCATGACATTATATGGCAGAAAGAACACTTGCACACATTATCTTTTAATGTATTCTTTTTATCATCAGGACCTCTGTAAACCAATGAAGCTGCTGGAAACAGATACAGTTTCTTTACAACTTGCATATATCATTTTGTAGTCACAGGAAATAGAAAGAAAAATTATTGAAAATCAGGAATTTATAAAAGCCTGCTCTTTCATCTTTATTAACATTAAAGCAAGAGTAACTGCCTTACAGAATATGGAAACAATAGAAACCTTCCATCCTGCAGTATCCAATAATGCTTTTTACTGCTCTGTACATAATTTTAGTGGATTCTGAAAGGAGAAATTTAAGAGGTGGGGTTTTTCTGGAGGCATCTGGAAAAGGTAAAAGAATACTTTAAAATGGAAGAGTTTAAGAAGGCTAGATCTCAGACCTTTAAAAGGTAATTTTCCCAAACCAATATAATGTGAAAGCCCATCTTCACACTAAATAAATGTTGATTATAAAGGTATCAAAAACGTGCATTAGGAAATTAGTAAATTTGTTAGTAACTGTAACATCAGACCAATAAATATCTAACATGACTGGCAAAAGGAGTATACAAAAATGTTTTCTTCTATTCTAAATATCAAGATTACCTTAGTAATAGCATACTTGCCAAGATCACAATTTTTTTGTAATTAAAATACCTTAATTATGTTGATGTCTGCACAATGTAGTACATTTCTTTCCTTTACACACTTTCTGTGCTATCAGGAGATACAACATTTATAGGAAAGCTGAAAGCAGTAGCAATGGGTAAAAATACCACAAGATGTCACTGCTAACCTGGCAAAACGGCTGCTGCTGCCAAGCTGCTAGACAACATGCTATTACTTTATAATAAAAGGTATCTGACAGCTTTATTCTGATGAATTATATGAATCCAAAGCACAATTCCAAGTCTTTTGTTTATAAATTGTCACTGATTTTAATGTTCTTTATAAAGTTTGGCACACAACAAATTTTCCTGCCAAAAGCTGTTAAATAAATAGTCATCCTTTGCTCCGAATAGTACATTGAACTTGTTAGAGTGATGAGCAGAATGAATTGATGGTTGTCCATAAACTATTTATGACAGAAAGCACAGCAGCAATTCAAACAATTATTGAATGCATTTATTAGAGTTTGGGGTTTTTTTTTAATACTCTGCTGAACCGAGAGGAACGGGCACAGGTAATACAGGAGCAATTCGACTCTGTTCTTTGCCTGATGTTTCCTCTTGAATAACACATGACTGGGGCTGCCACAGGATTTCTGAGCAGCACATTTTCCTCCCCCCTGAAATTATCAGATTTTCCTGCATAGGAGATCTGTCACTATGAAAATATATTTCACACCCTCTGGAAATAGACAGTTATTGTAAAGACAAGCTAATCTTCCTTTCTAAAAATTAACTACTAACTCTTATGTTTCCTTGAAAAACTTACACAATGGTTATAATAGTTGCAATTAATTTTAAACTAAAATCTATATATTTTTGATAGCATTGTCTGCAGAGCCAAAGCTGTGAAAATATACTTTTTCTCATATAATGTCCTTTGTTAAACCTGACAACCACACATAATTACATTCGAGAGGGAAAATAACCCAAACCAACAAATTGCCAACAAACACATCTTCCAAACCTTTGCCCTTTTTCTAGATCTGAAGTGGGATTAAATTCCTTTAGTGATTCCTTTAGGTTTTGATTCCTTTAGGTAGCAAACTTTCCTTTTAGTTTGGGCATGGAAGGACTGAAAGACTGATTTAAAAACAAATATCAGGTTGCTTACATGATACTTCCAACCAAAAGTGCTAGAAATCTTACAAGTGAGCTTAGTAAAGTTTGCAGCACCATTTTGTAGAGGCAGGGACAGATCTGCAGATTATAGAAATTGATTTAGCTCAAGGTTTGGAGGAAAAAAGTCGTTTACAGCAGGTGAACACAGGGAGCTAAGTGTGTTTTGTCAGTTCACTGAAGCTGCATGTATGCACAACTGCTATGCTTGATAAAAGAAATTATATCCTTAAACTTTGGTATTTACATATCCCTGTTTTCTAAAATCTTGGCAAGATTTCAGTTCATATGTGTAAAATCAGAAGAAGCAAAGTTCTTGCCTGTTATTTTTGCTTTTTAGAAAAGCATTACTGAACAAGGAATTTTCTGGGTTCCACTTACTCATGAAACACTCATTTCCAGATATGGCACATCAGCCTTAAATCTGAATGTATTTTCTCCAATGGGCTGCCACAATTTGAGTAATGTGTAGTCTTTTTAAAAAAGAAAGTATAATGAAAAGTTTGGAACAGGAAAAAATAAACAATTAGAAAATTTTTGTAAAGCTGGTTCCTACTGGTAGCTTGTCTGGAAACATTTTGGTCTGACATATAAACACTGTGTTTACTAACATTTCAAAATGCAGCTTATAATCTGTGTAGACTTGTTATTTTATTAATGCTTTTTATTGCAAGTTACAGAAAGACAAATGTTTGAATACAGGCTCCACAGCATGGCTTGTAGGTATGGACAGATGTTGACAGACTTAAAAAGCTTTTAGTTTTATGGATTCGAAATATATTTAGGTTTTAGTTCTACTAAGCTACAGCAGTGAGGGAAAAGACTTGTCAGAATACATTTAGGTACATTTTATAATTAGAAATTTATAATTTATGTACATTTTTAGTGTACGGGAGGTTTTGGTAAATGTGTATTAAAACTGAAATTTGATGAGTGTTTTGTTAAAAAGTTGCTTGCCTTTTCCTGGTATGATTCCCACTTCTAGCCCACGGCAGATACCTTTGGGCACTGGAAGGTGCTGCAGTGCCAGGGAAAAGGAGATACTTTGCGGCTGGGGAAAGGGGGGAAGTTTGCACTAACACCGAGTGCTTTGCCAGTAATTCCTCTCCATTTGGGTTTGCAACTGAGGGTTGGTTTGTGCAAACCCTCTCTAAAATCCCTGTAAGAAAGTAGAGCTGATTCTTCCCGTTTAACATCTGAAAACGAAACAAACAGAACCTTCAAATCCTTAGACATCTCACCGACGTTAGCAAAATAAACAAACCCCACAAAGCAGACAGGTTGAGTGAGACATGATTTCTAGAATCCGTGTCTCTGAGGAGTGCTTGGGTGTATTAGATCTCATTTCAATGTGCGGCTTTTAAAGGAAACAGCCAGGGTACAATCGGCTGCTGGTGTAAATCCTTCTCGTTTCTTGCAAGCTAGTGGAGCTGGGATAATTTACTCCAGCCACAGCTCTGGTTCCCCTGAATGTAGTCAGATTTGTCTGTAAGTCTCTCAAGCTCAGAAAAAAAAGAGATAGAAATCTTTCTGTACATGTTTTCCCCTTGCATTTGGAAAAAAAGAAAAGGGAAAGAAAAAACATGAAAGGATCCCCTAGCCTTCCCAAAAACCCTGAAAAAAATGTTTCCCACAATTTTTATGGGACCTGTGAGGACCTTGAATTTTTAAGTAATCTTTTTTGATGATTTTAGACAGACCATTAGTCTGAGGATAAAAGCCCCTCTGTTCAATATCTGGATACATTAAGCATTAGGCTTAAAATTTACAGCTTTCATTTTGACAAGAAAAATGGCACGTTTGGTCTCAAGTGCTACCTTGAACTGTTTTTCAACATTAAGACAAGTTGTCAGTCTGAGGGGAGGAGGTCTGGGCACCAGTGGCAGCTGCTGCTGCTCTTGCTGTGTGCACATGCAGGGATAGAGAGATGCAGCATTGCTGCTTGTCAAGAGCTGCAACTTGATAATGCTTTGGATTTTTAAAGCAAAAGGAAAATTATGCTGATCCAGGGGAAGGCAGAAAGCAAATGGGGTGTCATTCCTGACTGTAAAATGTGTGGTTCATCCAAATATTTGAAAGAATCAAAAACGGGAAGGAAGAAAATTGAGAACCATATTTCTGAAAAAGCTTGGGGGATTAGAGTAACGGGGAATTTGACTTCCAGATTCCCTGGTGCTCGTATTCCAGAATGACTTGCTCTTCCCAACATCTGTGAGCATATTTTACCAAGCAACAACCACTTTTAATTTTGCCCCATGTCTGCAAGAGAAATAGAAAAGCAGACACATTTACTGGCAGTGTCCTCAGCTGGGAACATACAGCAAGATGTCATTAGAAATCTAATAGGGATAGGGAGACTTTCACTATGTTAATTCAAGGCACGAGCAGTGTACAGCTGGTCTTAAGAGTATTTTGTATGGGGAGAAAAGCAGCCCAGGCCATTCAGTAGTGGAGATAACATTTGCTGTCTATAGGCATTTCTTCTTTTGAGGTTTGCCAAGGCTAGAAGCTACTTTTGGTGTGGTGGATTATTAGGGCTTTAAATCATCTTATTAATTAGATTGAAGGGGCAGGGGGGCAGCAATCACCCCACGCAGGATCATGTTCTTGTCTCTGGAAAGGTGTGGAACTGTCTCAGTTGAGTGCCCATCTTGCTTGCAGGTGGCAAACCAGGTTTGCTGGACAACATCACAGTACAATGACTTTGTGTTTTAGTGAGGCAAGTTCTGAAGAAAGTTTGCAAAAATTTGCTTGGTGGTAGCAGGTGAAGAGACACCTCCAGGAAAAGATTAACCTTTTGTTGCTTGGCTGAAGTCAGTTAGTTTAAGAGAACAGAAATTAATCCATTAATCAGCCATCTTCCAAATTAAAGTTGATCTGGAAAACAAAACAACTGTAGAAAAATGTCTCTGGGTTTTTCCCATGTGAGCAGAGTTAGCAACTACTGCCAGCGTATATGTCCTGGTAAGGGTCACAAATCTTAGGGCAAAAAAGCTTTGATAACCAGTCAAACTATCTCAGAAAGATCTGAAGCACCTATAAAACTGCATCTTCTCTAGCTGCAGGAGTCAACACGTGATCAGGGCATGCAAAAACAAGAGGCATATGACTGGTTTGCTGGCATTAGTCTGTATTTATTGTCCCTGTTACTATTAACTTCAAACAACTTGTGATTTATCTGATACTTGAAAAGAAGGACAGCAAACAAAAGGAGTTGTTGTTTGTTTATTTGTTTTTAATTTTTTTCCTTGGAAGCAGTAAAATATTAACTCAGTGCAAGTACACTAGGCTGTTGTCTTCACACAGTCAAGAGAGAGATGACCTACCACCACAAATACCACTCACATGTTTTTCAGAGACATTAAATAGGAAAATATCATCTCTCAAGTCACAAGAGAGCTGAGAAAGCAATCTGTAACAGGGTCAATTAAACATGCTTAATTATGATGGATCTCATGAGCACTTGCCACCCTTTGGGCTAAGGCTTACAGCCTGATCCAGAATCACACATTGGGTCAGACTTAGAAATATTTCCATGCAAAAACTGCAATTTGATGATCAATAATTCAAAGTGAAGAACACTCTTACTGTCTCTCTTATGACTGAAAATACCTAAATATTTTAAAGTCAGTGGTCTTGATGAACTGCTTCTTGGGATGGATGAAGTACTCTGAGAGCTGTCGCTGGCTTGTTTTTGAGACACACAAGTCTAAGGAAAAGGAACTGAGGTATTTTGGTCCTGTTGTCTTTACTTTAAGTCCCAGAAAATTTCTGGGAGAAGTAACCAATAAAATTCTTTATAAGCACAGAGAAGATAACAAGATGAATAGCCACCAAATGGATTTTTCAAGAGAAAAATCATGTCAAACCAATCTAATTTCCTTTTGTGAGAGCCTATGAGATCCTGTGGATAAAGGAAAAGAAGCAGATGACATATTTTCACTTTCTTTAAGCTTTTGACAGTGTCTTGTGACATTTTGATAAGTAACATAATATTGGTGAAATTACTGTTGATGGGCCCCAAAATCAATTAGGAAACTGAATGTAGAGAATTATCAGGGGTTTGCTTTCAAAATAACAGTGTGGATTGAAGGTGTTCTGCAGGAGTCTGTCTTGGGTTCAGAGCTATTCAGTTATTTCACTTGCAATTTGGGTGACAAAAGAGAGCACGCTTGCTGAATTCCCATGTGACATGGTGCTGGGAGAAACTGAGAATGCATTGAAGAGTTAGATTAGAGTAAAAAGTACCCCTCATTAAAATAGATTCAGAGTTTGGAAGAACTTAAATGCAATTTGATAGGAAGAGTTACAAGTGCCACACTCAGGCTCATATGACCAGAAGTTCAAGCTGGGGTGGGGAAAGCCTTTGATAGAAGCTCTATGGAGCAGGACCTGAGTAGAGCATAAGCCAAATATAAATCAGCACTGTCATGCTGTTGTGAAAAAGGCAAATATCATTTTGCAAAGGATCAACAGCAGTATAACCTGCATGATCCATGAAAATTTTCTGCTTTTTTTAGCATCTGTAAGACCTCAGCTTTAAGGCTATATCTTCTTTTGTGTAGTGCAGTTCAAGAAAGACGTGGACTGGCTGGAAAAAATACAGGGGAGAACACTGATAGTGATCAGAGGTCCAGGAAATGTGACTTGTGAAAGGAAAGTAAATTAATTTCCTTCTAATATAGAAAAATAAGGACTGGGGGGTGTGTGACAATGATATGCAGCTACATAAAAGCAGAGGGACTGTGTAGGACAGGTTATGGGAACTCCTGGGTCTCTTACAGAAAATGTAAACATCAGGAATGATACAGGAAGAGTCGATTCTGCTTTCAGACAGAAAAAAGATGCAAGGTGACCCTGCAAGATTCCTTATAGCACTGTTCATCCATGATTATTTGTGAGTGAGTATGGTGTATTCAGGAAATTCAAAATCAGGGTTAAATAAAACAGGAATCAAAGATAGGGAGAAAGAAGAAAGCGCTCTGAGCAAAATTGTGATGACTGAAGTGCTGGAAGAAAGGCAGGAATGGAAAGGGCAGTTTAATGGGTGCCACCATAGCTCTAACTTCGTTGGAGTTTTCCAAAGTCAACTCAGATTTTGCCCAGTGCCAATGATTTCTGTAACTCCGAAGACAAAGAGGTTTTGTTTTTGTTTTTTTTCCCTAAGAAGTACACAGGTCTCATCATGCTACCACTGCTGAACTCGTTTTCTGTTTACATTATTTGAACTGTAAGTACACTTTTCTCTCCTGGGTGCCTGATTCTTCAGACATATGCATGTTCATACTCCTCTTTTCCTAGATACAAGATACTTGTCTGACTGAAAATATTAGTGCTATTTGTAGGATGAAGCATGCTGGCTTTTCATAATGTCCCACAAATAATTGTTGTTAAATTCTTTTTAATACTCTTGCTTCAGCTAGATCTAAAAGCTGTGTTGTACAAACCTTTCATTCAGTTTTTTTCTTAGTCTGTACATCTTCCTAAATCACATAGAAGCCAGCTTCTTATCACGATCTCACTCCAAACACTAAGATGAGTGTGTAATACCTGACATACCTGGCCGCCAGGAAAAGACATGGGAATGGGACAAGCCTATGCCTTCTCCCACAGAATTACTGTCAGTATACTTATCTTCAGACCTGAATGAGATGTTTTTCCTAATCTAGGGCTCTTTGTCAAGAACCCTCTCCTGCTGCTTGTTTGGGACTGTGCCAGCCTTTTGTTTTAGCAGATTCATGAAGGGAGTAAATGCATGCAGAAGGAAATGGCCTGGGGAGTTCTCTTTGTTAATAAAGTAGTTGGTCAAGCTGTAGGAGTGCAAGGAGTATGATGGCAGAAGTGGCCTGGCTGATGTGGCTATTAAATAACTCCGTACATTAAAAAATCAATGGCTATGTGACTATTTAATAGTGACTTGATTTGGTGGTTTTGCTCTGAGGACAATTACAAGCACAGGAGTTCTATGAGAAACCAGCATGTTCCCTGCCAAAGACTGGGGACCGCCACATTAAGTGAAAACTTCACAGAGATAGGATCTCAGTCATGCCTAACTTTAGAATGTTAATTATTAGAAAACATTTGGATTGACTTACTTGAGGCTGGATGTCCTAGTTCATACAGGTAAAGCAACAGTCATCATTGCGTAACATTGATAAATCAAGGGAGCATTGATTTAAGATACACATGTATAGGGACTAACAATAAAATTTTATTTCTAGAAAGCAACCTTTGGGTCTGACAGATCTGTAGCAAAAAGTTCAGTTTGGAAGTTTGACTTTTATATATCTAAATACTGTAGAATGGAAAATAATGTTGAGGAGTATTGATATTATTTGCTTTACAATACTGATCACAGTACGCTTTGACTATGAGTAAGGACAGAAAAAAGAGGATCCCAAGTCTAAAGAGAGTAATATTTTTAAAAATCCTTCTAAATTCTGTTTTCAAATATGATTCAGGCACTTAAGAATCTACACTCCACTGAATTTCAGCTCACTTTTGAAAGCCTGATGGAGATGGGTTATCATCTTTGGATGGATTGTGAACAGTGGGAATAGCTCCTGGGAATAGCTCTTGCAGTTGCTTTCATTGCAAGTGTTGTCTGAATGTTTATATTTGCCATCTAATTCCAAACTCACATTTGCCAGAGAATAAAACCAGGGAGAGTCTTGGACAGGAGATGAGCCTAACTGAAGGCTCTAAATCACCAAAATCAGTTATGTAAAACAAAAAGTATGAGT
>VZTN01028554.1:0-56679 GCA_013400515.1 Erpornis zantholeuca
GCTGGCTCATGTTCAGCTGCTTTCTACCAACACCCCCAGACCTTTTTCCTCAGAGTAGCTTTCCAGCCACCTTGCCCCCAGTCTGTAATACCTCTTGGGTTTGTTGTAACCCTAGTGCAGGACATGGCACTTGGCCTTGTTGAACCTCATACAACTGGCCTCAGACCACTGATCCAGTCTGTCCACATTCTTTCCTCCATCACATCAACACCCCTGCCCAATTTGGTGTTGTCTGTGAACTGAGGGTGTCTGAAGTTTCATGTGGCCTGTTAACTACTGTTCACTCATGCTGGTTAGACATGACCCTCTCTAGGTTTGCACTTCAAGGACACCTTGGTTGTCCCAGGCCCCAAAATGTGTAAACTAAAGCCTTGAGAGGAGGAGCAAACTTGAGGTAATTACATCATTAACTGAAATTATAATTGGAGAATTAACCCAGATACGTAAATAGACAAAACTTATAAAAGTGTGAAGAGCCTGTGACCTAGGCTTCATCTTGGGTGGAGCCCCTCGTAGGCTTTACACTCCCAAGGTGTACCTTTGAAGGCCTTTCGAATAAATACCTACCTTTATTCTTGTCTGGCCTCTGTTTTCAGGTAGCCACTTCAAGGCATCAAGGGTGCCCTTGATCCCCTCATCCAGGTCATCAATGAAGATATTAAACAGGACTTTGGTACCGAGCCTTGGGAAACACCACTTGTGACCAGCCATCAGCTGGATTAACTCCATTCCCCACTACTGTCTGGGCTGGCCATCCAGCCATTTTATTTCCACACAGGAAAGAGTACACCCATCCACACCATAGGAAGCCAGTTTCTCCAGGAGAACACTGTGGGAGACAATGTCATAGGCTTTACTGAATTCTAGGTAGACAATAGAGTCTTTTTCTCACCCACTAAGACATAGAAGGAGATCAAGTCACAGACGTAGATTAGGCAAGTGTCATGGTTTAGCCCCAGCCAGCAGCCAAGCCCCAGANTCTCCTTCTTTCTGCCACCTTACATAATAAGCAGGATGTCATGTGGTCTGGAATATCCCTCAGGTCACTTGGGGTCACCTGTCCTGGCTGTGTCTCCTCCCAGCCTCCCAAGCACCCCCACATTACTGGCCAGTGTGGCAGTATGGAAACCAGAAAATACCTTGGCTCTTTGTAAGTCCTGCACAACAATAACAAAAATATCTCTACATTATCAATCAATTTTTTCACCACAAACCCAAAACACAACCCCATATTAGCCACAGTGAAAAAAATTAACCTTACCCTAGCCAAAACAAGCATATCTGGTCAAGCAGGACCTGCCTCTCATAAGCCCATGGTGGGTGGGCCTCACCCCTTCGCTGTAGTGGAAGTGCTGTGTGGTGGCACTCAAGATGATCTGCTCCATGACCTTCCCTGGCATCAAGGTCAGACTGACAGGGCTATAGCTCTCTGGATTCTCCTTAGGGCCCTTCTCACAGACAGCAGGTCTGCTGATAAATGATGGAAAGCGAGCACTTCCACCAGCTCCCTCTGTACCCTTGGGTGAATCCCATCTGGCCCCATAGATTTGAATATGTCTAAGTGGTGTAGCAGGTCACTGAACATTTACCATTGGATTTGGGGTCTTCTTCCTGCTCCCTCTTCCTGTGTTCCAGCTCAGGGGACCCGTTACCCAGAGAACGACTGGTATCTATATTAAAGTCTGACTCAAAGAAGGCATTAAGTCCCTTGGCCTTTCTCATCCCTGTTTTTCCCTGCATCCAGTAAAGGCTGAAGATTCTCCTTAGCCTTCTTTTTCTTGCTGAGGTATTTATAGAAACATATTTTGTAGTCTTTTGTGACAGTAGTGAGATTAAGTTCTAGTTGGGCTTTGGCCCTTTTAATTTTCTCCCTTCATAACCTCACAACATCCTTGTAGTCTTGAGTGGCCTGCCCCTTCTTCCAAAAGTCATATTTTTTCCTTTTTTTCTCCTGAGTTCCAGACAAAGCTCTCTGTTCAGTCAGGCTGGTCTTTTTCCCCTCTGGCTCAACTTTTGGCCTATGTGGACAGCCTACTCCTGTGCCTTTAGGGTTTCCTTCTCAAAGAATGTCCAGCCTTCGTGGACTCCTCTGCCCTGCAGGATTGCCTTCCAAGGGACTCTCTCAACCAGTCTCCAAAACAGGCCAAAGTCTGCCCTCTGGACATCAAAGCAGACTGGAGTTTTTAACCTTTACCCATGAACAGATCCATAGGCTCCAGCCTGGTCTGGCACTTCACTCCTCTGCAGGACGAGAGAAACACAGGCTCCACTCCCTGGGACATGGGTCAATGCTGTCACAAAAAAGGATGAGCACGAGTTTCTCTCTCATCCACATTTGGGCAGCTGACTATGGCCTGAAATGATGAGGTCAGGTTAAACAAGCAGAGCTAGCAGAGGCTTAGCACAATTTCCCAAAGCACTATATATTTATTTGTGTCTGAGTATGAATACACAAGGCTAACTTTAGTTCCTGTTTTTGAAAATGTTGGCCCTAATCTACATAGACCATCATTTATTCCCTGCCCTGCCCCCTCCACTCCCTCCCATTTTTTAACAGATGGAAATTTCATTTTCCAGAGCTAGTTTTTTCCAGGTGGAATGCCTCCAAACTATAAAAGTGAATTTCTCACAATCATCTATGGACAGAATTAAAAACAGGACTTTAAATGAATTGGAATTTGCTGTCAGAAAATTCCAGTTACGTGCATTTATCTTTTTTGTTGTTGTTTTTCAGAAAGCTCAGCAAAAAAAAAAAAAAAAGAGAAACAGTGGCCCCACTCTAGCTTTGTCCCTTTTGTATAAGAAGTTAGTCCTTAATTATAGCACAGGGCACAGGTACGCCTCCAAAAGTTCAGCTACCCATTCTAATAACTTTCGAGCCAAAATCATGTTCAGAAAAAAGTTGCTTAGGCCCAGCACTGCAATTCATTCTGACAGGTACAGACACCTGCAGAGTGACCAGAAGATTACTCCTAATGCAAATCATCCAGCCTGTGGCATGGAGTACATCACGGAGATTTAGTTACCACGGTCAGTGGGGAAACCAGGGATCTGTGGCCAGAAATATCACACAGATGGGCCTGTTTGAAAATCCGCTGCATCCAGGGCTTTCAAACCTTAAAAACAGATGAAGTGATTCCAGCGTGACCCCTGCTGTGATATAATGGATCCTGTCTGTGTGTGCAGTGTTTGTCATGATTTACCTCTTGCAATTCCTGGCTTGTGAAACAGACGGCAATTCTGAAAATGAATTACTATTGATTAGACATCCTGCACTATTGAGTTCTAGGCAATTTTATGAATTTATTTATTTGAATAAAAGCTCTTAATGACCCTGCTAATTTCAAATGGCTCTAGCAAAACAATGATTCTTCTTTCCCTTTTTCCTGTTTGCCAGTGGCAGATACATAGTTTTAGGCCCTGCTATGCCAGCTATGACTTGTCACCCTTACACAGACAGAACTACCTGATTAAAATGACAGTGTGGGTTTCAGGGGAAGCAGGAGAGATCCTCTCTGGAGGACACAGTCTGCACTCAGAGTGCAGGGGGAGCTCTTGCCTTTCTGTGGCAGGTGGAAGGGGGGTTGAGCCCCAGTTCCAGAGCCTCACTGAGGCAGAGCATCCCTCAGGCAGAGCATCCCTCCTTTTGCTGAGCACAGCAGCAGCAGGCTGCAAATAAAGGACTACCGACAATACAGCTGGGGGCTGGGCCCCTTAATTACCCCTCACACCCTCCTGTCAAAAAGAATGTTCTGCTGAGAAAGGAGAGGATTAGGTGCTGCTCCACTAAAGATGGGATTGTATGGAAACGGGTGAAGATCCTAAATAGGCAGCCTAAGGTTTGGAATGGGCTGTGATTTAAAGTCTAAATCTTGCCAATATCTTATTAGGTGTATCTGCTTACTTTAGAAATAAACACTGGTAAGATGTAGTCTGGCACCGAGTTGTGCTTTCACAGAAACAAATGACAAAATACTCAGAGGAATCAGGCTCTCCATGCTGTCTTTAAAAGCCTTGGAGACTTCTGCAAAGGTGTTTCCAGAGCATATATATTAATGGTCTTTTAGTAGGGATTTTTACTGAATAACCTAGTGCATGCGAATAGCATGCACATTTCAAACATCAGCAGCTCACTTCCTCCCGTCAGAGGAAATGGATTAAGCAGTATTTTTGGTAGTACAATGGACTTGAATGAAGGAATAACATAGCTTTTGATATATGAGAGTTTCAGGAGACTGACAAAAAATAGGCCAAAGAAAGTCCTGTAAGGCATCTATGCAGAACATTTCCAAGGCTTGGAAAGAGCTTCTATAGAGAACATTCTCCTTTCATTCAGGCAAAAAGAATGTGCTTACATGGCAGAAGGGACAAGGAGTGGGAGTTACGCATGACTTCCTGAGATTATTTTCAACCCTAATCAATGTGGTACTAATGTAGCAAGGTATCAGTAAACAGTCTTGAGTATGCTGGATATAGAATGATAAAATTTTAAAAAGAGAGAGAGAATGAGAGAGGCAGAAAAGGAGGAAGTAAAGGAGCTCATGAAGGGTTGCTCTATAACAAGCATCTGTAAGATGGATCTGGGCTCAGGCAAGCACTTAAAGCCTTTAAACAAGCTCTGAAGGGAATTAAAATCTCTACCTTACTCTAAAAACAAGTAGCAATAAAAAGGGTGGTTCATGACACAGAATGTCTATGATTTTAATTGAAATTTGTCAAAAATATGTATCTCCATGAATGGATGCTGAATTAAAGTGCTCCAAATGAAAAAAAAAAAAAGCAAGCTATAGGGTACTTCGCATCTTCCAGAAATCTGTGAAAATGAAGGCTTTTTCATTTACTTATTAGATAAGTATTTAATACCCTAAAGGCAGATCATTTCCACAAGAATCAGAGTAAGTTTTGACTGTAAGGATGGATTTGAATATGGGCTCCTGCAGTGCCTCCCTTAATTCCTGAATGAGTATAAACAAGGCAAGTGGGAGACCAGTGGCTTTTCTGGTACCACAGCAAGCTGTTTTTCTCTTCATGATCATGGGTGCTGTCACCACCACAAGGTGATGGTCCAGTCCCCTCTACTTCCTTCCCTCCTCTCCCCACTGTCTTTCCCCCTCCTTTCCCCAGCATTCAGAGTCTGGCATTCAAATCAAAGGTTTGCTTTGAAGTTATAACTTAAAATGGGAAGCTGATAACTGTTTTCCTCCCAGTGCTTTAGTGATGATGAATTGCTGATCACGAAAAGGAAATTACTTCTTTTTTTTTTTCCCCTTCTTTTTTTCATTTACATTCAAGCAGTAAAAGTCAAGGCTCGGCACTGCAAATATGTGCAAATTCATCCACTGGCTGTGTGTGCTACAGCAAATCCTATGGAGATAAGGAGCTAAAGCAGCAGGGATGCAGCAACATAAGCTTCAAAGCTAGACATGCAATTTACTAGGCAACAAACTTAACAAAGGGCAAAGGGATATTTAACAGGGAGGTGAAATATTCCAATAAACACAGCAAATTGTAGTGATGGTCAGAGTGTACTGCACCTCAATATAGAATGTGTACGTGGGAAGAAATATAGAGTTTTACCCAGGAATTAGCTTAGCTAATGATTTTTTTTTTCAAGCGAAGGGATATTCTGAGGGATTGAAAATGTTCCTGTTGTTATGAAGAAAATTAAAATAATATTTGGAGGGTGTAAGGTGGGGTAAGAGAAGGTTTAATAATTGGCACTGAATGCTTAAGGTAATCATCCTGTACATCATAAATTATTGTGTTTAACCATAAGCAAATGAGACCATGTCAATCTTTTAGGAGGCAATTAAAGCAATAGATTTTCTGTGGCCTGTTTTCACACACATGGGGCCTGATCCAACTCCCACTGCCTCTCTTGGGCATAAGCATATCTCTTATATTCACAGAGATATGGCTGACTTTTACCACTTTCAGTGTAACTGGGTCAAGCCCATATTACAGAGCAGAAATGTTCTTCAAAAAGAAAAAAAAAACCAACACAGACTCTCTTCTGTAAAAGTATCAGTCCTTATTAAAAAAACAGCTCCAGTAAAGAATTGATTCTGATCCAGATTCTTTACACTTAATGATGGAAATTCTGGAAGGCATTTAGGTTTGCTGAGCACTTGCAGTAATAGCAGTTGATTGGCCTTTTTTCCGCAGCCACCTGGGTCTTCAGTTAGACATATTAAAGGACTGCACCTACATTGCAAACTGGCCTTTTTCCTTCATTTTCTGCAGTTCATTTGTGTCCAATCAGGTTGCATCAGGATTCATTGCATTTAATGGGAAATGCGCTCTTCTGGATCAGATACCTGTTTTCAATTTGGAGATGATCTGATTCCAACGGCAGAGGTGACAGGAATAAAGAGGAAAGGAGAAGTAAGAGCCCATAGTATAGATTTCTGCCACAGGAACAGAGCTACCAGTTTCTGAATCACTGAGACCGTAGAATTTACTTATTTTTTCCCAAATTGCAATGGTGAAACAAGTGAGAAATTAACTATGTATTTATTTGAGCTTATTTGAAAATTAGCTATTAGAAAATAAACTAACTATTTTCTCTAAGCATAGCTGGGTTTTGACATAAAAGTTCCCTTACCACAGTGTTTCCCTGGAGCCACAGCTGTCTAGGGAGACTGCTACTCTGCAGAAGTATTCCTGACATACTGCCTAAGTCAGCATCAGGCTCACTACTGGTTACAGTGTGGTGCAGTTTAGTCTCCCTGTAACCTGCTGTTATCTTTCAAGAGTCAGCTTGAGGGTTCAACAGGGAATGATGAACAATGTTGCTGTGTGGACTTTTTTTTTAATTAAAAAACCTCTGCCTCAAAAAAAAAAATTCCAAAATCATGTAATGGAGACAGCATATTTTCTGTACCAAGCTTTTAAGTAATTCAAATTAGAAAGAACACCTGGGCCAATTTATCTATGACAGAAACGTCAGTGTACCTTTTTCCTAACAAGCAGAAGAAAAAATTATGTGGCATCACAACATTAACACTGTAGGTCTCTGCTTCAGTTCAAAAACAGTCTGCTGAGATTTATTTGATCAACCTGAATTACGGAGGAGCTAGATCTGTGCAGATTAACATTTTCAGCTTGCTTACAGGCATTTGGAAGATGTTCCTATATAGAAAGAAAACAATAAGGAAAATTTGGGATCAGCTTTGGCTCGCTTGCATGTCATCATTTCAGGCCCTCTACCTTGAAGGTCTAACAGAAGTCACAGTTAGGAGGAGAGGACCAGGAGGCCAGGAAGAAAAGTGGTGAGATGAATGTGAAAGAGTAAGCCAAGAGAGGCTTCTTGTTGACCTCTAAAGAAAATGTTGAATCATGCCCCAGGCTGCTGAACACTCTGAAAAAGTAGTTCATCAGACTTGGATGGCCATGGCACATAACCAAGCTGAATTCTAGGCAACGACCACTTCTACTTTGCCAATAACATCATGCATACTCAGGGTATGTATAGACCTGCTCCTTCCCACTCAGCAATGAATAGCCCACCTATGTTGGCTGAATTCAGCACTTTCATCTAGCTCTGTACTAAGAGACACCCTCAAGGAGCCACAGCTTCAGCCCCGAGGAGTGGCCAATGCTGCTCCTCAGCCTGGGAAAGAAAATGCTCAACAGCTGGTGCCACTCCTGAGGGCAGCTGCCTGTGGAACACTCAAACAGAGGGGCCTCCTCTTTCTGACCATCTGTTAGTCCAGTGCTGAGGAAATCTACATTGTAGACCTCATTTCTGGCCAGCTGGCATCCTGCCTTACAGCTCTGAGTTTATCCAGAGGCTAGCAAAAGCCAGCATCAGGTCTGATGGAGGTAGCATCACAGAAGCGGTTGGGCCAAAAGAGAGGTGGACGGATATTTTAAAAATAAAGTTATATTTCATTAGAGAACACCCTATGACTATACCTGGTATATTCTATGAAAAGAGAACAAGCTTGGCCAAACTTTGTGTGAACAGTCAGTAGGATTGCAAGGAGCCACTCCTCAGTGTGCTTGGAGGACGGGCAAAGGCTGGGGCAAGGGTTGTTGGGAGAAAGGCCATTGCCTGGGCAGGGGTTCTACTGGCAGCAAAGTGACCACAGCCATGCTGCCTGTCCCCTCTGTCTGTGCCACACCTGTGGGGAGTCATGCTGCCAGAGAGTGAGGGCAGCAATTGCTTTTGGTTCCCCTGACACCTCGCCCTGAGGAGACATGCCAGCCCTCTGAGGCCTCCCTTGCATCTGCTTTCCAACTCTGGCCTCCCTCCTTCCTTTCCCACACCTGGAGCAGCCCAGCTCTGACAATGCCACTCCAGCAGAGAAACACAAAGTTTTACATGTGCTGCCAAGAGGTTTTGACAAACACCTGCCCACAACAGGCTCTCTGGGAGAAAAGAGCCTACCATAACCTCACCACCATGGCTGGCAGGGCAAGGCGCACTTTCACCTGCCTCCTCAGACACAAATACCTGGCAGCACACACCTTTGCAAAAATCATACTGAAGCAACACTCCTTCCCTGGGGAGACAAGGAAGATACAAAGAGCCTGTGACAGATGTTAGCTATGTTGCTCAAGGCTTTACTAAATGGCACTTGAAAAACAGGATATTGTCACAGTTCAAAAACCTACATAAAAGAGAAGAATCAGCCACCTCACTAGAAAATGCAAACCCCCCCCCAAACAAACAAACAAACAAAATAACTAAGGAAGCAAAAGGAGTTACAGTCTATCATCTCAACACTTCCAGTTTAGAGCATTTTTGAGCTGACATAGCTGAGAAAAGTGAGAGAGAAAGACCTTTTTGTTAAGACACTGGAATCAGAGACTAAGGAGACTTAGATTTGAAAAACAGCTTAAATGGGCCTTCCTGACTGCCTCAAGTTTCTTACATTTCCTTAGGCAAGCATTTAATCTCTCTATAGTGGATTCCACATTTGTAAAATAAGGGTAATACTTCCTTCCTCCCTCTTGTGTAATTAGTCAACCAGGGCCAAAGCCATAAAAGAAATTAGCTACCTGAAGTGAAATTTAAGTGATGGGATTAAAATATAGGTCCTTGGCATGTTCTCTCATCTTCTGCCTAGAGCTGGAGACATCTGAAATCTGCATACAGTAAGAAATGGAATGTACTCCCATGCTCCTGCCTTGGCTGTAGAATATTGGATCTTTAGGGCACCTGAATTTCCTTGCACATTTAGCCCTCACCCCTTTGAAGTTATTGTTTGAGGATTTGTTGTAGTGACCATCATAGGTGTAATCACTTTGGAGACAAAAATGTCCAACTTCCAGAAAATATACAGCGGAATCGAAAACTTTTTTTTTTGAGGAGCAATCATTACATCTGATAGAAAGAGATGTCAAAGAGGTAGGGTTTAGTGTAATTTAGTGCTGAATGAAAGATGCTTTGTGATCACAAAGGCTTTGAAAGAGCAGGAGCATGCTTATCCTGTTTGACAGCATTACCCAGCATGTGTCATTATAGATATTGATGATTATATAGCCATAATTAAAGTGTTGTGCTTAAAGAGCTAAATGTAGAAAGACATGTCAGATCATTAACACAAGTTTAAGTTTAATCATGTCTGGTTACAAAGCCGAGACAAATATTTAAGATTCCTTGCTAAAAGAAGAGTTACTATGTCTAATCATCAAAGCAGAGCTGCTTGCCAAGAGCATAAAAATCTAATGGGTTTTGCAAGAAAATTATGTCACCTTCAAATTAACATTCATAATACAGATGGCATTTATAAAAGGTAAAGTCATTCATATTGACACAGTCTATCTCCAGTGACTGTCATAAGAAATTATGAACCCTCTGTCCAGAAAGACATTTTGCCAAAGACTGGTTTTGTTAGAATAAGACAGGCTGGCAAATCTGGGTGACTTTATCTTCTTCCTGACAATTTCTTCATTTGGACTTAAAGAGTGACATGGATGCCTTGTTTTGTGCAAATTATCAGAATCATTCAGGCATCTACTGCTGCCATACATATGATTTTTCTTGTGGTGTTCACTGGATCAGCACTGACTCCATGCATGAATGCAGGGAAGGACTTCATAAAACTTGTAGGGAAAAAATGGCTTTTTTCAACATAACATATGCTAAAAGATGGAAAAAATTACAGGAAAACATTATTCCTACCAAGTTTGCAAATCTAGATGACATTATGGCTTAGCATAATAATAGAATTACCTAATAATGCTGCTACCTAAATATTAACTACTCTTGAAATAAATGTGGGATGGGAGAACACATTCAAAACCTTCAAGAAGAACATTCAAAAACCTTGAGCAGAGTGGAACATATAAGAATTATTAAAAAAAAAAGAGGCATCCTTGGAAATGCTTCACATCTCTAAAAAGAATAAAAAAAAAAGAAAAGATCAGTTTAACTATAGAACTTTCATTGCCTTATTTAGATGAGGTTACATTTGTCAGAATTCTTCAAAATATATTTCCTGAAATCTTTTTCTAAAATCTATATGAGTTATTTTTATACAAGAAAGTGTGGCATACATCAAAAGTTGTAAGAGACAATAGTAAAGTGTAACAATGAATAATGAAGTAGGGAGTTAGTAACATCCTGCATTACAGCAGGATATCGAGACATGGACATAGAGAAAGACCCTGTCCATGAAAATTATGTGATGAGATTGCTATTACAAATATGCATTACTTCATACTGGAAAATCAAGTACAGAGAAAAAAAAAAGAGCATAAATTGTGATATTTTAGAAAATATATGATCTGATGGATGCTGGGAGATATAATTCCAAACACAGAAGAAAAGAGGACTGGGGGCTGGGGCTGATGCCAGACACTCATTGGTGAGACTGGGCAGAGAAATTAGGCATGCCCTTCAAGTGTGAGCTGACATAAGTTAGACAAAACCACCCTCAACAGTCAATGTGTTGCAGAGGCAGGGGAAATATCTTATGCATCAAAGTTGTGTGAGAGCCATCATCTGGAATATTGGATCATGCAGCAGATACACTGTGTATGGAAAAGGTGCCCAGGGAGGATCAAAATAATTTAGGAAGGTCCTGAACTAAAAAAAAGAAAAAAAAATTGTAATAAAACTTATTCTGGCAAAACAATGTTAAAGAAAGCATATTGTGACATTCCATCAACATTTTAAAATGAAAGCTGAATTTTTTAGTATAGCTAAAAATCAATGTACAATTAATGGAAGGAAATTAAGAGTGAAATTTTAAAAGGAATTTCAAGAAAAACTTCTTGACAGTGAAATATATTGGATTGTAGAGTAGTGTCCTCAGGGAAATAATGAAAGCACTGTCACTTGGGACTTTTAAAATTGCACTGAAAAAAACCACAACAGAGTATCTGGGAGAAAGAACAGTCTTTGATTTGGCCTCAGGGAGTCAAACTGCATGACTTAATTGGTCTTCTCAGTCTCTAATTTCTTCAGGACAGACCATGCCCTATGTGTTTTCCACACAAGGGAAAAACAAGCTCAGACAGTCCCCAGTCAGGGTATTGAGTTTCCCATTGCCTGTGCTGAGTGGAGAGGGGGCTGAGCTCCCCAGCGTGGCCCTGGTGGATGGAATTGTCCTATTCACCCACTAAGCCTCCCATTACTTCCCTTGTCACATCCCCATAGCTCGGTGAGGAGCATCAGTAGGGCCCAGATTAATTCATTTCAGTGTTGCAGTCTCTCATCTGGGAGATTGGGGACAGGTTTGTTTTTTTTTTTTCCAAGAGATATTTTTGCCCCATGTTCTTTCCATTTAGAGGATTATTCTGCATGCTGACATTTGCTATGGAGAAATAATAAACAAAAGCATCTGTGACTCTTGGGTCCTACCTTTTGTCTAATTGATGAGAATATCCTTATCTTTGAGCCCCATGATTTTCTTCTCCTTCCCTTAGCATGACTTTTCTCATCCTTAGATCATCTAGAGAAAGGTTCACTTCATGTTTCAAGTTTCTGTATTCCCTTTTTATTTTCTCAACAGAAACAGCAAAAAGAAAAAAGGAAATAAGAAAAATAGTTACTTAAGACAATAAAGCTATAACCATGGAAAAGTTTTTGTAGTGTAAGATCAGTAACCTCAGTTCTCTGGTGTGACATGACTGTTTTCTAAGATGAGCCAGCATGGTAAGAGATGTTCAGCTTGCGATTTGGGATTTGATGGAGAAGAGGAAGTGTGACTGGAGCACAAGATAGGCTTGATATGTGTGTAAAATGCTTTGTTGAATTCAATCATTCCTGTATTCATCAGCATAAATTCAAGCAAATGAAATTGCACTGGATTTATACTGAGGCCACAGAGAGGGAGGTGGAATGACAGCCCAGATGAAACTTCTGCCTCAGTTCATTTTGCATGCAATGGCAATTCAGCAAACAGATAGCAATTTTTAAGCACATGAGCAACCAAAACAGAAGCATTCTGCCTCAGCAAATGTTTAATTAGCCTTCATTTAGAGAATGGATACCATTCAACATGATCTGACCATTATGGAAAGTATTAGCACTTTTTGTAAATTAAAAAGACTGTCTGTTCCTCAGAGGAGTTTGATTCTGACTCAGGACCATCAGATATAACCATGCAGCAGACACCCAGCAATGGGCACATTGCTGTCCACCTGAGCTCCCCTACTTTAACAAGAGGAACAGATTTTTCTGACAAGACAACACCACTCCCCCCCTAGCTGAAAATCAGGTTCTTGTCCTGCTTGGTGTTTCACAGCCTTTTTGCTGTCTTTTTTCGGTTTCTTCCTGCTTATGTGTTACAGGTCTTATTCTGGGTAATCCCATTTTCTTCTTTGACTGATGTAACACTAAAGTGCTTAGCACCTTGGTCTGGATCCCACAGGAGGAACAAGGTGTCAAGGTGCTGCAGGAATAACCCTTAAGCTATAAAGTCTGAACTTTGGGGAAGATCTTCAAATAACAGTAAGGGTATGTTTGACACAGATTGACCTTGTGTTGGAAATTGGCACTGACTTTGTGAATCTTGTTGCAGACATTTTTGAACTGCATACCAACACGTTAGTTATCTGGGTGCAAAAGGCTCTGCTGGTCTTGTCTAATACTGTTTGAAATCACTGGAAGCCCTTTCCTTAGTTTTAGTCTCCTTTCAGTGTCTCCTCCTCTATATGTTAACAAGCATGCTAAAAATATGGGATCAAAGTAGTGCTTGCAGTCAGATCACCAGGTTCATTTTTTTTTTCAGCATCAAATGTTTTAAATGGTTCATTTATACTCAGTTTTCTTTTTTCCCTTTCTACCCATTTCTCATGCTGAAAGACATCAATGCTGTAAAGTGCTCGAACTTACTGCTGAGTTTATGGATGCAGATAGTAATGTTACTTGGCTTTTATGGGCCCTCTTTTAGGTGCCTAACACTGTACAAAGAAGGAAAGTGCTGATGCCATATTTTACAGGTGGGGAATTGTGGTATTTGCACTGTGGAATGACAGAGCTGGGAAGAGTACTAAAGCCTCCAGCAGGTATATTGCATTTCCAGTGCTTTCTGTAAGCATATTCATGTGCTCATATTTAAGTAAAAGCTTTGCCACTTCCCCTGATCTGAAACAATCTCCCCTCCTCCTTTCCTCCTCCTAAAGCCCAAATCGAAAATGCTTACCCCAGATTGTTTGCTGATAAAAAAAAATTAATAAAAAGGGCATGAATGAACATGTGAAACGGGCTGTGGAGTATTAGCAGAGCCTGTCTTTGTGGGCCTGAAAAGCCCATGATAATGAGCTCCTCCACCGGGAGTGGAGAGGAGCACACATGCAAAGGAGGGTCTTGGGCTTCGTGTTTCATTAAAGGAAGGTTTCAGCCTTTTTTCTTGGAAAAAAACAGCTTTGAAATTGGAAAGCAACACAAACTGATCATTATGGTTGAAAGCGCCATCATTAAAAAAATCTCTCCTCATTCACTGGCTGCTGACAGCTGGTCGCTGGGGCCTGAATAAACACCGCCAGCACCACGTGAATTTTGGGGAAGACGCTCCATGTTTCCCTAGCTGCAGGGGGGCTGTGCCTCCAGGGCCACCTTGGGCCCCCCAGGCTACCTTCCAGCTGGCCACCTCCGGGGAAAGCAGCCCCTGCCCCCCGCTGCCAGCGGGACCCCCGCCTGGGGACAATGCCCTATTGAGGGGCTTAGGATGCCTTGAATACCCACCAGCCTGCTTTGTCCCGCTCCCCTTCTCCGCCTCCTTCTCCCCTTTCTGCCCTCTCCCAACCTCTCCCTTTTCTCCGACAGAGTATTTCCCAATCCAAAAGCCTTTTGCTTCAGCCGGTCCCCTTGTCCTGCCATCACGCCTGGCTGAGCCCGCTGTCCCGGCAGAAGCCTCGCCCCTGGAGACTGAGGGGAGATGCTGAGCTGTATTCAGAGTGCGGCAGAAAATAAGCCACAGGGGCAATAGCAACACCCAAATGCTTAATAGGCTCTTAACACAAGAATGGAGGCCTGTGTCCTGTAACCCACCTGTTTGTGGAGTAGATTTCTAGACAGGGGCACCCACTTTTCCCTTCTGTGTGTCCTTGGCTTTTCTTCAAAGGGATTTTAACTCTCCCATCAGCTGCGTAACCCTATCTATCCTGTGTGGAGCCAGATTATGTGTCACTGTTATTCCAAGGCATCTGCAGACACTTAAATTGCCAGCAAACTAAATATTGCAAATGCTTTGCACAGAAGAAGGGAAAGGGAAAGAGAAAGAGAGGAGGGAGTGAAAATGGAAGGGAAATAAGCATTGGAATGGTTTTCCTTGAATGTTGTTTGCTAGTAAGCAGAGGCTGGAAGTCAAGAAGAGGAGAGAGAAATGGGAAGAAGGAGGGAAAGTGGGGTGGGGAGGAAACCAGTCCTATAGTCAACATTTAAAAGAGCCTGTAAACAAACATATGCTTTGAGATGCTTAAGGAGAGAAACAGGCTTTGTGCCTTTGAGAAAGGCAAGACTGTTTTATATGTATTTAGTGTTTTAGGCACAGTGGGTCTGGGAAAAGTTACTGAAAGCATTTAATGTGTTATGGAAGCAGCAAAGAACAGGAGTTGTAACGCTGAGTTATTGTATCCCTAAAAAAAAAAAAAAATTAAAACAAAAATATTTCTTTTTAAAATAAGTGTTTGTAATCAGTCAGAGGTAAATGCATACTTACCAGAGTAAGAAATAGATTTTTCTGGGAATTTCTACATGGCAAGAGTCACTATCCAGTAGGTTTGCTGCTACTGTGAAAGGACTGTTGAGATGGCATATCAGTGACACTAATGTGACACCATTGTCATGCAGAATAGAAACAGAGAAGCAGGTTTACACTGCAAGGTTACAGCAACCTCTACCTCTCATTAAAAGGCTGTGGATTATGGTGGGGAAATGAGAGGAAACCAAGACTGGGTGCTGGGCACAATCTGCACCACAAATTCTGTTCTCAAGCTGCTTATTTCCTTTATAAAATTGCAGCCTCTCTGAAATTGTTCCTATTTTCTTTTTCTTCTTCTTCTTCCTTAATAATTGTATGGTGATTTAGAGTTTTTCTGGTTAATATTCATACTACAAAATTAAATCAGTCTTCCTCACTGCATATTCTTCATTTTATAAGTTACTTCCCATTTAGAATATTTTCTTTGATCTAAGAGAGATGAACTCTGATTAAAATGAAATATTTCATTATTTACTTAGCACTTTATAATGGCAGTAATCATGACTGCTGTTCTCAGTGTTGCCCTGAATTTCTTTCCCAGTGGCAGGCTCTGAGCAAACCCACAGTACTTTGCAATTTTCATCACAGGTAGAAGGATGGAATAAAGGAGATGGAGGCCAAGAGAGATGGAGGTATGTGTGCAGGAGGGGTTAAAAGTGATCAGCCATGCTGAGATGAGACTCTAGAGCTGAGATCTTGTATTTCTGAAAGAGAGGGAGTTTAGCTGACAGAGTCAGTGAAACTTATTTGGAACCACTGCTTCCCAAACCCAAGTCAGCTAATACTTGATCCACATCACTCCTGCTCAGACCAGGACATTTCTCAGGAGAGTCATCTTTCTGCAAGGAGAAATAAGTCACCATTTATTTTTGAGTATTAACAACTATTACCTTATTTTCAAGCAGTTACACTGCTTGTTTATTACATGTATTTAAAGATAAATGCACAGTTATCTTGAAATAATAAACTGCAGAGAAATACTTTCATGGTTCTTAGCTTTTGCAGAAACTTCTCTTCTAAAAATTCGGTTTATATCAAAGATATTGTTTATAACAGTGTACAACTCAAATCACAGATTAGAGCCAGAATTCAATTTCAATAATAGGTTCTAAAAATTAATGTTGGCCAATGGATCAAATTCCTAGATATATGCATGACAGTTTTGCACGATAGGTCTGGGGATCACCTCAGCAATTTACAGGAAGAAAAGGAAAAAACATGTGTGATAATATTAAGTTGTATTTTCCTACAAGCTTGGCATGTAACCATAACTGGTGGCATTACAAAACAGCTGTGCAACTTGCTTTTTTAGAAGTCAGTAACATATATTGACATATAGAGACACAAGGGGGCCAAGGCAAGTCCCCTCATTCTGCCCAGAAGCAATGAGGCCAGAGCGAAAAAACACCCAGCAGAGGAAAAAAAGCTCAGCATCTGCAAAATAAAGACCATATGTTCCAAATTACAATGAGAACTGTATTTAAGAAAAATGAGGAGAACAGTCTCCTCTTTAAAAAATGAAACCACACTGTTTTTGCAGTCTCGCAATGAGCCGTGGACACATTTTGCATTCAGGTAGCAGATTAGAGAGCTCTGGGGCTATGGGATCAATATCCGCTGATACAGTAAAATGCACAGCCCTAAATAGCCATGTCAGAAAAGTACATAACTAAAGAAC
This sequence comes from Erpornis zantholeuca, assembly GCA_013400515.1. NCBI lineage: Eukaryota > Metazoa > Chordata > Aves > Passeriformes > Timaliidae > Erpornis > Erpornis zantholeuca. The sequence continues at coordinate 16,840 of VZTN01028554.1, forward strand.
CACGAGAGGCACACGAAAGGGTGAGATTTCTAGCTAGTGATAAATCTCTATGTCTACTCTTTACATGATGACATCAGCTCATCCCCTGTGAATATACTTGCAAATTTTGCCTCAGTAGCACCCAATGTATAACCAGCTATATCTGGTTCTCCAGTTACTCTGCCATAAGAACTCCATGACTACTTCATATTGTAGTCCCCTTTCCTTGCCCACAGGTAATAACCAAGATGTAGAGTTTCTCTCTTTTGTTGAGTTTCCCAGTTTTTATGGAAATCACTGAGGAATTCAAACTCCTTCCCAAGCCAGTGGTCAGTCCTCAGTACTATTACTGCTAGTAATAAACAAGTACTGCTACAGCTTTACGGAGGACCTGCTGAAGCCAAGTACAGACTTGTTAATGTTGACTTAGCAGTAAGATATCATGAAAAACCTGTGCTCTTCTCCCATGATGGTGATGAGAATGCAGAATTTTTGGTTGCTGAATGTCCATGAATGCCCATCCCACTGCTGTGTCCAAAGCCCAGATTTCTGCTGTAGGTGCATGGCTCTTCAGCTTCCCAGAGCCGAGTCTCTCTCTGAGCTGGATTTCACAATGGAAGGATTTTCTGTCACTCAAGCAGGAGGAAAGGGAAATTAAAACTACTTGTGATCTGCCAGCTCCTGTGGGCTTCTCAGTTGCTGCCTGCCAGGGAAAGCTGTACACTCAGAGACTTGAAGTTGTGTGGGGGGAACGTTTGGCAGAGAAGCTGCCAGCAGCCCCAGAAGTGCAGAGTTATTTCTCAAAGACCCTTCCTGCTGCTGAGCTTCGATAAAGCATTTGGAGCTTGACAAGAATATTGCATTATTAGAGCATGACTACTACAGTTTTTCTGCAGGAGAGGGAGGATGGAGGTTTCCTCTCTTCAGCCAGCGTGCAGCATTTTGCTAGTGCCACTATCTCAGTCACAGGGCAGAGAAAACAGCAGGCACCACTGGATCTGTGCTGGTGCCAGGCTCAGCTGCTCCAGAGTGCACAGGGTAGGACTCAAGGGCAATGTCTTCAGAGGCACAGTGTTCACTGAAAGGGGAATGAGACTCTAAAGACATAAAAATAAAATAAAATGCTAGGCGTCTGGGAATTCAGTGGCTCTCATTAAAAAAAAACCCTCAGACAAACAAACAAAATTCTTGTCATAATTTCAGTGGGGCTGCAGGGAAACAACCAAACACACACCCAACAATAAGTACAAAAGGCAAATATAATGCCTCACTGGTAAACAGCCAATTTGTGACTACAGCAAAGTTGCTAATTTTTGATGCGCTGCCCTTTGCTGCTGTTGTACAACAATTATTCACACAGGTCTGGGGCTTGCCCCAGCTTATGGCACATCTGTGTCTAATTATACCTAAGATGGAGGGTTGGGTTAATTTGGTAGACGTAAACAAAGTAATTTTTTTTCCAGCTCTGCAGACCTGTGAGAACATGTGTGATGTGATGGAAGGGATGGCAGTGGGAGTGCATGCATGCACCTCACAGCTGTCTGAAGATGCAGCTCTGGAAGCTGGTCCAGAGTTTCTGTCCTGCCTGTTTCTGTGATAAGTGCACACAATATCCTCGCCTGGCATTGTAGCAGAAGTACTGCTTGCTGCTCCTTGAAGCTCCTGCATGTCAGCCCAACCAGGAGGGCATGCTGGGTATCCCAATGAGTTACCTAAACCTGCTCAGGACATCTGGCTGAAGGCAGAGTGGGAAAAATGATAGCCAGTGACCACCAGTGTCCAGCCAACACAAAGCCACCTCTTGTTTCTGCCAGGACTGAAGGTACTTGGTGAACTTTAGCTTCTGTGTTGTCAGAAGGAGGTGGTATGAGAAGTACCATGAAGCTTAGTGAATGTTTGTAAAGTGCTCCATAGCATTGAGAAAAATTCTTCCATCTTAAACACACTTGTCAAATGTCAGGCTGTCAGCGTCAGTCAAGCGTGTGCCACCTTTCTTCTGCTACTCGAATGCGTTACAGCCTCCTGTGCCCTATCTGACAGTGACATGACATTTCCCTGGATTCAGGTACAGGCTGGTATCTGGGCAGCAGGGGAAGAGGCAGCCCTGACGCTGGATGGCACATGGCATGCATAAACTGCCTTACCTTGGGATGAGTCCTTCATGAAAGATCCTGTGTTTCCCTCCGGAATCAATTAGCCATTTCCCTCATGGAGCGATAGACTTCCCAACTCTGTGCCCTGAAATACTCAGATTAACTGAGAGGCTGCCAATCACCAGCTGCCTTGCCATCCAGCTCAGAGGCAGAACTTCAAATCCTTACCATGGCATGGAGGCTGTTATGGGGGGAAAGTCATCTGCTTCATCACTGACTCTCCTTGGAACCGCAGAGAAGCCATTTAGTGGGACCTCTGAAAGTAGTCCCAGAAACAGATTTCAAGTGCCAGTCACAGGTATCAGAGGTGAACAGTCACGGGGCACAAGTCTCATCCATGCAGGCCATGCATAAAAAGTTCTCAAGGGAAATATTTTGGATGGTGTGTGACATATAGAGGTTGTGGCTGACCAGAAGCTGCACTAATATCACTTGCCAGAGAATCTTACAGCATCCTAGGCCATCTAGTAAAGCCCCATCCTAAGGAAGGAGTGATGTATCTGTTTTTATTCTTAATCAATGAATAAGTCAGTCTAATATGTCCTCAAAATTCTCCAATGCTGACAATCCTCTGAGAGCAATCTAGCCCACTGGTACCCTGTCCCTGGTGTCAGAAAATATTTTTAACCTCTTTGCTTTAGTTGTTGTCCTGTTCCATCTATCTTATTCCCCTTTGCTGCAATCTGCCTCCTGTCTGGAGACTGTTCTCATGCTATTTCTCCAGTTTTCTCTTTAGACTTAATAACTTCAACTTGAGCAATTTTATCCACAGGTCATGTTATCAAGATTACCAAATAATTTGGGTTCTGCTCAGTTGACCACACCTTTCTTAAAGGAGCAGAGATCTCAGCTGAGGCTGTGTGAGGGCTAAGGAGAGCAAGAAGATTGTTTCATGTGTTCCATAGGCATGACTTTGCTCCTTGCCTTGTCATGACTTTTTTTCTTTTCCACAACAACATCTCATCTCAGAATCATGGTCCAGAACACTTGCCAAAGCAAAGCTGGATGCACACTACATTAATATATATATCATTATCTAAAGTGGCTTGTTTCACAGACACATTTAATTCTCAGCTCCAGGAATGACCAAAGGCTAGGCTGGTTTCAACTTGTGTGTCAAAGTGGTCTTTTTCACCTGTTTTCTAGCAGGAACTACCTTGAATGTCAATTTTGAGAGTCCTGGTTCTCTCTAAAGTTATGCTGAAAAGTATGCACTTCTTTTGTACTTGGATCTGTTAATGACACTGCATAGATTTTATCAGTGATATCCCAGAAAATAAAACAGTCTGTGCATTCTGTCAAGAAGAAATAGTCACTTTACAAAGTCAACATAATCTTGCAGTAAAATAAAGAAAACAAAATACAAGTTTCCTAAAACCTCTGTCAGGAAATTTTATTTACTTTAAATAATCCTGCTGTGGATTATTTAAATAAACTGAATGACAGATTGCTGCCACTCTGGGCATAACAAGCAGCATGTGCAAGATCCCTTTCTATAGGATCCTCCAGTTGTTAATAATATTTCTGAATTTGGTGGCTAAAGACAAAGAGATGATTTTGGGAAAGTTTCATTGCAGTGATGTAGTTCATCATTTGTACCTTTTGCTTTGAACAAGAAAATTGATTGCCTCAGGAGAATAGAAATGTTGCTTGTATAAAGGCTACTACAGCAGAAAAAAAAAGGAAAATAAAAGAATGAAAGGGATCTATCTCTTCTTTTTCTCTCTTTTTGTTGCCTGGAAATGGTCTATTTTATCAGCAGGGGAGAAAAAAAAGAAGGTATCAGTAGCTTTTCATTCAAGTATTTTCTTACCATGGCTTTGATAATGCTGGAACCGGATAATGGGAAACTCTGACCTTTGACTGAGTGCCGGATTGTCATAAAAAGCATGAAAAAACAATATTAATATGATATATTGTCTCAACCTTTCAGTTCCTGAGATAGATTTCCTCTCTTCTCTTCTCCCTCTGGTCCAAAGCCCATTCCCCTGAGCATCAAATGCAGCATGAAAAGCAGTAATGACGCCTTTGCCCCAGAGGAAAGAAGCCTCAGATGACACAGGCCCATAACAAAGTACTTGGTGCAACATTTCTGCTGCCTCTCTGGGTGGTCAAAGAGTGCTAAGGACAGGGGAGACCTGGGGATAAGTGCATGTTACTCTTTGTTCCTTGGGCAGATGGCAAGAGGTAGGGATGCATCTCTCGCTGTTGGGATGCATCTCTCCAGCAGATGGATCCCATTGTAGCCGTCACAGGCTTTCCACTCCTTCTACAAGTAGTGAGTGTGTTTTTCTAAGAGAAGTCTTTTTCTTTTTCACAGACAGACAGGATGAGGAGAGACAGAACATTACATCCTTCCTCTTCTTCCTATGTGGATTTTTTTTTTTTGGTACCATGAGTTATACTAAATTTGTAGTCATTTCCCACATGAGTAATACCTGGATAAGTTATGGCTTACATAGGCTTGACTCTTGAAATGAAAAGCAGATTGCCGTGCAGATTTGAATTATCCTCCAATATTTCATGATATACATTCCATCTTCGTGGGTAAGTATTGTTACATATTTCATAGTTATCATTTCCGTGGCATCGAACTTCTCATTATCTGCCAGTGCGATCCAGCTATAAATGCCAGAGCTCTCCAGCAGCCAGTGTGTTCTTTCTCAGACTTATATTTCTGTGTTCTGTGGATATGCAATGTTTAATGGCACTGAATAAAACAGAACTGCCATCATGCTCTCGCAGAAACCCCAGCCAGACAGTGCAAGTTTCATTTAATTCCTTGATTCAACAGCCATTTCTAGATGTTTCCGGAGCAAAGCAATAGACACAAAATTCAGTGCTCAAATTGAATATTTAAAAGTCAATCAGGCTTGAAATTTAATTTTATCTAATTGGTTTGCTACATTCACACACAACTGAATGACATTTAGAAAAACCCAACTATCCGACATAATTTCATGTTTACTTCAGTGACAAGATGGATTTATTTTTAACTTCTTTTAATCTCATTTTAATGCTTTAGCTAGTTGAATACCTCCCTGCTACATTGTTTTGGAGTCCCTCTTTGTTCTACTGATACATGATGCTATCAAAGCAATCTCAAGTTTTATTTATCTTCCATTGCTGGATGCCTAAAGGAGACTCATACCTACTTTTGGGGATAACATTTTACAAGTTGGGAAAGGGGTTTGGTAATTCTGTGACATTTACTGATAAGTGTGGTGTAAGGAATTATGCACAAAGCAGTGTAAAGTTTACTGGCCCTGTAGAAAACAAGGAGCTAGTACTTCATATTCTGTAACTTCCTTTACAGTGTCCTTGTTAATGAATTTCATACACACACAAGAAGACATATCAGTCCCATTTATAGTCAGTGGGCAGCATCACTGCAGATTTCCAATATTCATCTCTGAAAAAGGGAACACAAGCTAAGACACTGGTGCAGCCTTGTGCAGAGTCATGGGCACAGTGTTTGTCATCTCAGCACAAACATAAACTTTAAAAAGGTTTCTGAAAAGCACAAGGAAATTACAAAGAGGTGGCAGATAACATTTCAGGTAAGTGTGCAAAGAAAATTCTCTTGGCCATAAAAGAGGTCACTGTGATATACTGAATAACATAGATCTCTGTATGTCTAATGACATAGAACTGAATGACATACACCTTTCATGACCCCAAATTCCAGAGTACCTTCAGGGATGGACACTTAATATCCTGGGAAGATAACTCAGGACTCATTGCTGCAAGAGCCTCACCTACAAGGCACACTGCAGGGCCCCAGGGGAGTAGCTCCATGAGAGTCCCTCCCCCAGGCCAGGTCAGTGGTCAGACACTGTGCTTGGGTCTCCTCCTAATGCACAGCTCTCTTACTTAAAGCTTTTAAAGGTGCATCTAGAAGGTGCACCTTTTCACCCACCTTTTCAAAGGTAGATAAAAAGCAAGGCTGTGGTGTCTTTCTCTAACTGCTGAAGAAGATATTTATAGAAGGACATTTGTTTGGAGAAGACATTTATAGAGCCACCACTGCCCACTGGAAAAGGCTGAGCCAGGGGTTTCTTGCTTTGTCCCCAAAACAACCCAGTTCAGTCATTTCTGCAACTAGGATGCGGGACAAGGCAAACAGCAGTTTGAGCCCCATACTTCATTTGATCTGTCCCTTAAAGCATTACCTCTGTGGACATTTCACATAGTATCATTCCAATTACAGGCAAGATCCCCCCTCAAGTGGGTACCTGGTTTTTATTTATTTCATGTAAGAAAACCTGAGGAGCCAGAAGCATGGAATTATTTTATTTTTATTTGAGCATTATTTTTCTTGATTTCCCTTTTCTTCATGCTAATAGCTACACAAAAGATATTAATCCTAGAAAAACACCTAGGACACAAATTTTCCTGAGCATAAATATTATTTTTTGGCATACAACATCAAAGCAGATATTTACTTTGCCCTTAAACTTAGTTAGAGCTATTATCTCACATTGATGTGTGTAACTTTTTACATTTAACTCACAATTTTATCAGGTGAAAATAGAGCCTCTTCTGTTTCTGGAAGCTTTACAAATTTGTCATATTATACAAAGGTGGACGTTACCTCTTTCTTTAATAAATAACCTTGGTGTTTGAAAGAGGTAGCAGACAGTCAGGAGCAATACTTTCTGGAGAAGTGTTAACAACTTCATTTGTCTCAGAAGAGCATTGGCTCTGACACCTAATGATGACAATTTAAATATCACTATTAACTGTTCCAGACAAAGTAATTTGAACAGAAGCATCCAACTTTGCCTTTAATCAAGTGTTGATGGCTGTAATAAAGATTAGGGATGACAAATACCTAGTGCATCATCTTTTCCATATCCTGAAAGGCCAGCCTAGGTGGCTTACACTTCAAGTATTGCCACGTGGACTTTTAATTCAAAGACTTCTCTTCAATAGGTTCTCCCACTAACACAACCTCTGAAAAAAACCCTCTAAATCATTTTCCAGCTTTCAAAGTTATGCTGAGACTGTGATAGCCCTTTGAGTTTGACAGGCGCAGGCTGCACCTCCCCCTATTAGGACAGATGTAGCCCACCCAGGATGGGGCTTTGAGACCAGAGAGGCTGCGGTTAAGTAAGTGAAGAGGAAGAGTGCGATCCTAAACACAGATGGCTCTTGTCTGGGTGCTTTGCTTGATTACCCCAAGCATAAGTAGTGTGGAAGAAAAGTGCAGCAAGGCCTCCACGGCAGTGATGTGCAGCAAGTGCTTCCCCACCTCCCTGGCTGCTGCAGCACGGTCCTGCCTCTCTGCAGTACGGTGCTGATCAAATATCCTGTCAAGGTACAGCAGCATTTGATGTACTTTGAAATGTAGTCCAGAGTCAGTCTCTCAGAAACTTGATATGCTTTTAAACTCTTTGGGCCTCCCATTAGTAAACTCAAGAGATATAAGTAATGACTTTCCTTAATCAATTAGCTTGTCTGGAGAATGTTTAAGTCTACACCTGCACTATATGTTGAACCCATGATCCACTGGCTTGTTTAAAACTGCCTTTTAGTTGTTTAAGAAAAAAATACCTTTGGTATTCAGTGTTCAGCTGCCAGATCCTAGGGGTAAAATGGTTTTCTTGACACTGCTTCTGTGTTGTGTCACATCTGTGTATCTGGCTCTTTAACACCTAATAAAGTAAAAACCTTGCCTCGACTCCTCATGTGTAATTCCAAATGTCAGTCGATTACAGCTCTGGCTGTTTGAGCATCTGCACTTGGGTGGATATTGCTCTTTGGCTTATTGGCTCCATACCTTGAATCTAGCCTGAAGGAACAGAGGCACAATTTTCAGACAGCGATGTTTTCTGCAGCTTCTGAGAAATAAGGACACAAATTTGATGTGGACACTGAAAATTTAGAAGGAAGAGTAATCCTGAGAAAGTTTCAGAGCAGATTATGCTTCCAAACTCTCCTAGAGCTAGCTGTGCATTTATGAGTATTCTTTCCCTTCTGCTTGTCAGTAAAAGGCCCACATTCTGAAGTGTAACTGCCATGAGAGAAATTAATATGTATTTGTTCATTAGGGTAGGAGTTTGATCTACAAATTTTTGTGGGTGGTCTTTGTGCTCTTTGGCTGACCTGGCAAAAATCAAAGCTCTTCCATGGCAGAAATCTCTACTGTGTTCTTAGGCTGAAAAGGGTGCTCCAAAGGCACCCTGCCAGAGAAGAGAGCCCTTCCAGAGAAAGCAAGGGGCATGCTGAGGGAAAATAACTCCATCTCCTGATGCTGCCAACACAATGCAGGACCATGCAGCTGCTTCTTTTGGGAATAGCAGTGTCAGGAGCAGCCTGGCCATTCTGCAGCATGACACAAGATACTGTGTCAACTGAAACCTCTAGCAAAGCCTCCACCATATTGTTTGAGAAAATTGACTGTGGATCTTATACACACCAGGAAATGAAGCAGAAGCTCAAATTTTTTTCTTATATTTTCTCCTATGTCGTAAGGGTGAAAACCTTTATTTCCAATTTCTTTGATTAGCATTAGTATATCTGCCTATAGCAAAAGTCAACAAAGAGGACTGATGGCCTTAGTAGTGGGACTAACCACGGCTATGTTTTATTTTCATTGGCTTAATTTCACTGGGTTAATTTTGTTTAAGAGAGTCTAGATAAAGCACAGATAAATAAAAGGGGAGACTGATGTAATCATCAGGAAATGATTGAGAAAAATAAGAATAAACTAAGAATACCCAATAAGAAATCAGAAGATACCAGGGTTAAAATTGAAGGTGCTCTGAGCCCTTAAATTGCTATCTCTTTTCTCAGCTGAGTCAAAAAACATGTATTATCTGCTTGAGTGATTTAATCTGACTAGTTCTAGTATGAGAATGGACATTTCGATCCTATGAGCATTTCCATCCTACAGATACGAATGCCCTTCATCAGAGAGATCAATCAACTGTAACGATGACTCTGCACTGCTGGAGAGCCTTCCATGGCTTTTAACCAGACTCCCCTCTACAGTTTATCCTGTACAAAGTGAAAGCACAATTATTTCTCTTAGAGACAACCTCTTAATTGGGCCTAATTACCTGTTGTATTAATCTGACTATAGATCCTGCTCAAAGATTTATTAAGAGTTATGACCTAAGGTTAGGAAATCTGTGATACAAACAGCAATATATTTGCTACATATATATATATATATTTTCCAGCTTACTCTTTTTAATAAAATCCATAAAGAGTACACAGAATAGGTTTATTCCATTAAGCAGCTGCAGCACGGCTCATGAACTTTGAAGGCACAAATATCCTTAGGTTAGAAATCTTCAAGGTATTGGATTTTGCTTCCAAATTAATATCAAGGCCCTTCACAGAATGTTAAAGTCATTCATGACACTGCTATCACTCAGCCATTTGACGGGTTATGGATTTGGGAAACTAATCTAGTGTTTTCTGACAGAATCCTCAAAGTTTAATACGATTTTTTTTCCTCCTTAACACAAGCAAATCAGAAGCACTCAGATTTGCTTGATTTCAAATGCAAACTATCTGGAGAAAAGCATTGTGAAGAAAATGGAAAAAAAATCATATGAGAAAAAGTCATGGGTCTGAATTTAAAATAGATGCAGCCCTCAAAGATCAAACTATTGGTAAATTTATTTCTCCATAGTGAAAGAGTCAAGAAGGAAGAGTCAAGACATTTTAAACCCACCAAAAAAAAAAAAAAGCCATTTTGTTATGAAAAAAAATGAAGAAAATACATCCACATAGTGTAAACTGTTAGCATACTGTCTAGGGTGTCCTGAGGTCTGTTTGGAATAATTACATGGATGTTTCAGAGTACCTAAGATTTACAGTGAACCCTAAGGTGCACTCCTGAGAGACCTGTACTATGCATCGCTCCTGTTTGCCATGTCACAAGTCTGCCAGCATATTTCTCACGACTGTGGAATGGCCCTCTCTGTTACCCTCCAAACACACACGTGATGGAATGAAAACTTTCCAGTGAGAGCAATCTTGTGATCTCCACAGTGAGTGCTGGTTGGGCTGACAGCATAGGTGAACATGCTGTGCATCCTGAATGCCACCGTGATACCTCTGTAGCTTAATTGCAGTATGGTCCTCACCACGAAAGCAGTGAGCTTATGCAATCTGCTAAGCAATCACCCTGTGGGCTTCTGGAACAAAAGCTTTCTGAAGTCTGACTCGCAAGGAATAACTCTGCAGGTGTTGTCTGAGGGCACAGAAGTTTCACAGTTTTGAGAGTTTCTCTATTACCTAATCTCCCCTCTGTTTCTCCACTTCACGCTCACATTTTTGCATGTTTTCAATCTAGTTTGATGTGTAGGTTAAGCTACCAGCTTCATGACCCAACAGTTGCATTATTTAATGATACACATTGTGATGGGGGGGTCACTCAGTAAATTGCAAGAGATCTGCTTTATTCTGACTCAGGGTCAAGCAGCCAGTGGTTGACTACACAAAGGAACTTCACAGCATCTCAGAGGTTCAACCCCTACTGACCCAATCCCCTATAATATACAATATGTATTGTATGTGATATCTAGTGCAAGAGAGACCTGGTAATTATGGATGATAAGAAGAAGAACCTGGAATGAATATTTTAAGTACCAGCTCTATTGCAATTTCATTTTAGCTCAAGCAAGTCTGAGTGCTGTATAAGAAGGTGGTCCTTACCAGTTAGGAAAAAAAATGAAGATCTGATATAGCTATCTACTATCTGTGTGAATGACTTAATATTCAAACAGTAAATTATCAAACCCCCAGTAGAAGTTCCATAACATTTCCATGTGCACCTAATGCTTCATTTGCATCATTTCACCCTATACATTAAGAGCTGATTTGTCCATACGGATAGTTAAGAACAGAAAGAAGATCAAAAGACAGTGTCAGCCACAAAAAGATCAAAAAACAATATCAACAACTGCAAAAAAAAAAACCTATCTGGAAGTATGTGCTTTTTTTTCCCCCCTCTATCTGCAATAATCTGGAAGTATGATAATATAGGAAAGGAGTTTCAGTATTTGATATGAAGAGGTGTACGGAGTCCCCTGTGGTTATTATGGCTCAGGAGTTTGTGTTATCCCCAATCCACTCCTCCATGAAGATGTTATTCCCAATTAAGTCATAGATACAGACATTCTTTGAGTGGCCATAATTCAAAGCACTCTTGTGTTTGTTTGCAGACACTCGGTTTGTATGATCAATGGGGTTTTTGCATGTCTGATATTGTCCCATTGATTTTTTTTTGGCTCACATGCATCTTGTATCACACTGTCTTGTGCAGCAAATAATGGTGGAATGCAATATAACAGATGTAACACAATGCAATAACAAAAAAAAAGACAAGTAATTTTTTGATCAATAAGCCAATCCATTTGGTGAGATAGAAGAGATCTGTTTGGAGACATGATTTATTTTTCCTTTAGGCAATGCATGAAGGCTCTTACAATTATGAGTCTCCTGTATCTGACTTACCAGAAACCTCCTCTGTGTAGAGGATATGCAGTAACAACTGATTGAGGCCTGATGGTTTTCCATGGTGCTGTCTGTGGGCATGCTCTACAGAATGTAAGGAATCTGCAGAGGTGTTAATTTCCCAGATGCTAAAAGTGTCCCCTTTTTCTCTCCTTACTGCAGAGGCTTTCATCTGATGTGTTTTCATCTGCAGAAGACCTGGCTGAATTAGCATTAACTTGCCTATTTGACATCACCCTGTGCTTAGGGGCCCCCAGATGCCAACACATCTGATGTAGCTCACTAAGACAGTTTCTGACCAAAAGCAAAATAAATCTGGGAGGTCTCACATGCAGGCCTTAGTTAGAGCTACCAAAAAAAAACCTAGTGGTTCCAAGCAAAATATTGGCTCAAAAGGGCCAAAAGAGCCCTGCTCATTATAAAGTCCTTTCTGGTTCCCCTTTCATGGGGATGGTGCCTTCTACCACCTGCATAGCCTTGTTTCGGAGGGCCAACACTGTCCATCACCTTGCACAGCCAAAGGACGCCACTTCTGCCTGGAGTACAAGGTGCTTCTCCAGACAATACCTGGGTAGTCTCTTGGTGTCCTTGGCCTTGGTAATATCATCAGTCCCCGTACACTGCTTCCAGGGCATCCCTGTGCTTGAGAAATGGGGGCAGGCAAATAGTTTTCAATAAGCATCAAGGGACTGCAGGTCATTGTGTGTGTCAGTGATGCTTGTGCTTACTTTCTGCAGTGAGTGAAGGAGTGTGTACAGCAGGAGAAAGCCTTCTTCCCCCTCTCTTTACTCTCCAGGAGCCTCAGTGAATCCTGTTTCTCCCCCAAATATTTATTGACATTCATTACATTAAAAAGGGGTGGGTTCTCTAAAGTGTTTCTTTTAAGGGAGCTTCAGAGAGTATACCTGGTGAAAAAAGTGATCAACACCAGAGACCAAGAATTCACCCCAGTTTTTCACATGTTTAGTGGCAGAGTATTACCAGAAGCACTGAGGACCCCCTGTTAGCACATCACTATTTTAATGGCTGTCAGGTGGTAATCAGTCTGATTATTTGTCTGGGATAATTTAAATTCCTCATTTCAAATTTCAAAAGAATGGGCAGCAATTTGTTTCCAGCACCTTTGTTCTTTCTTCTTCACAGCCACATGCTGAAACCAGGATGTTTTACTATCAGCTATTAGTACTTGACATAAGATTCTTCAATCTGCCTTTCCCTCTTCTGCTCCCTTTTGCTTTGTCTGAGAGTGTAGAGCTGACAGAAACTGAGTTATTTCAGTGCCTCAAAGAAAAGTTAGACATCACTGCCATGAGACACAGCTTGACTGCATATTAACAAATACTCCAGCTATTTGCAAATCTCCTAAGTCTGATCCTCTTTATGTTTTCTGATGCTTAATAAGTCAAGATTTAAAGAGAGAAATGAGCAATTGAAAAAAGGTGAAAACAAAAGCTACAATCATAAAAATCTGGTAATGACTTATCCCATAGGCTAGATGCTAACTATTGCCTTTAGAAGCTTACACACAAACTTTCATCTCTTCCCTCCTCTAAGTTGCTGTGACCCTTCATAGTACTTAGATGTTTCCTCTTCTTTCTTCAGTATCTCATCACTTTCTGAGGCATTCACCTTTTAGGAGGCATTTTTTCAGTGTTGTTCAGCCTGCAGCTGAATATTTTTTGTTATGTTGTTAAAAAGTTATTAAAAGGTATATTTAAGAAAAACATTCTTTCCCTATTGGGTAAAAAAATCCAGGTTGTATTTTAATAATTACAGAATCCCAAGGAGATAATGGAAACAGTCAGTGTGGAAACAATCCAGGGGGTAAGGTGCTGTAGAATCTTACATTGGAAAGTCTCAACAAATAGAGCATTTATCAAAAATAGTTGTCAGCATGTGAATGATTATGGCTATGTAGCTAATGCATGTGTCACAGGTAAATTTTAGCATGGGATGGACAAAACATGAGCTGTAAAAGTGACCTTTATTGTTTCACCGTCTTATTGAGTAAAGACAAATCTCCGCCAAATCCTCTGTAGACTTAGAGTTGGCAAGGCAGGGAATTGTTGCTGTGCACTTTGTCAGCTGACACCCAGCAGCTGGTTTAGAGGATGAATCCTTTTGTCACTTTCTCCTCACTTGCACACAGACTCGTGCCACAGCTTTGCCAGCCCTCTTCCTCTTTGCAACCTTCAACTGCAGCATCTCTTGCTCTCTGTGTTTCTGGATGCATCACTGGGCCTCATCTTTCAGCTTCCCTCCAAGTCCTTCCCAAATGAAGGTTTCCACTGTTGTTCCCTTCTTAGATATATTTTGTGAACCCCACCTTTTATAGAGCAGGGGAGAAAAAAGTCAATGTTTTGGGCACATTTTTCCTTAATGCTTGTTATACGTCTGTTTGCAAATAATGCTGCACCATATGTTTTTTAGACAGCTCATTTTGATTAATAGACAGCTTGATGATAGATAGGTAGACAGACAGCAAGGCAGATATAGTAATGAAACAGCAAGATTTAACTCTTCCTCTGGCAGGGCATGTTGTTTATTCAAAAGAAAGATCAATGCTGTCAGATTGCTGAAACTGGAGTGGTCTCTAGCTTCAGGCTAGGTTTTATGTTAAGGTAAATCCTGACCATCAGAAGTCCCTTGTTGACAGCAAGTAGGTTTGGTGACAGACCCAGTAATGTCTATACACCTGGTGAAGTCCCCACCCAAAATTTGGGTCTAGGACATGTGGCAAGTGTATCCTTAACTCAACATTAGACCTATACAGGGCTTTTTATCTAATTAAGCATTCACGACAGCTTTAAAGTAGAAGTTTAGAATCCATGGGTGCTGGCATCAGTCTGTGTTCTCAGAGAAAATCTTCCCACACAAGGCTCCAAAGAGAGACAATGGCTGATAAAGGCAATAAAGAGTTTGCAGATACTACAGAAGAAAATAATTATACAATACATTGTAATATATATATTTTAAAAAGAGTTAATAATAGCTCGGGATGTTTCTTCTATTGATTCCATGATTTCTGCTTTGGCAATAAAATATTTTATCACAGAACAGCTGCATGCCTTCATCACTTCACAGCAGCACTAATGAAAATAACCAATCTTTATATTGATAATATGTAACTGCATATAATCATCACTACCCATGTATAGAAGACAGAAAGCAGAGTCTAAAGGATTGGAATATTTTTTGCAGCAAGGCCCTTCAAAGATGAGTGTGTGAAGGTCAGGTAGTGTTTTCAACACCAGATTCTGGAGTTGCTTAATCTCATTACTCAGCCTTGCCTTCATTTCAGTCCCACATTGAACAGTAAACCCTGGACTGTTTTAGAACTGACTCAGAACTGCTTGTTAGATTTAGTGAAGAAGTCAATTCTGATCGCAGTCATCATTCCTGTGGAAGAAAAATGCACAAAGTGTGGCCAACAGAGGATTCTGGTTCTCACAGGTGTATTTGAAGAGATGACAGAAGCATGAATAGTTGTGTGCCATTTACATTCCCTACATCTCCTACATCTTCCTCTTTCAAAACTTATCCCTGCTTTTACTGGGGCTTTTCACAAGGCGCTGTTAAAAGTATTGCACACTCCCATGGCTTTGTCTCCCCTGTGGGAAAGCGGAGTACAAGGGCATCCCCAAACCCACGTGCTGGCAGTGAGCTAGCTACAGCCAGAAAACCCTGCATTCCATATCCTTCACACAAACATCAGATGGAGTTTTGAGCAATTATCTGGCTCACCCTCCAACTCATCACCTGGTTTTACAAGGACAGTTTAGAAAAAAGCTCAGCTCTCACATCACCGTAACCTGTCATTTCTTCATCTGCTCACAGTTGTTTCCTTGCCTCCTATCCCCTCTGTCGCATCCTCTCAACATCAGTAAAGAGAAGAGAGCTGGTGTGGCTTTTCTTCACAAAGGCCACATGTTTTCACACAGCACAGTGTTTGCAGGACTGAAGCCAGCAAGACAAGAAAGATTTGTTCTAAGGAGCCAGAATTCTGCTTAGGTGAGGCTTGTTCTGCACCGGCTGTATGGTTAAGTGCCATACCTTCCCTGCTTAGGATCGAAGTGAGTGAAGGAAGCCATCTGTCACACACAAGGATAACAAGTACAGTAGTCCTACAGCAGCAATGCAAACATAGCTGGTCTGGCACACATGTTCTTTAACTCTTTACAGAGCATTGATATATAAAAATCAGCTCATACCAATTTCTTCTTGCTGGAGAGGTGCAACCCACAGTCCCCAAGTCTGTGGAGCAAGAAACCTTCATGGGCCATGACACTGTATTCTGGTTCCTATGAATCCCTCTTTGCTGAGGGGAGGGATAAAATACTGCTGTTCAAAGATCCATGAAGAAATGAGGGTGAAGAGAGGTAAGGAAAATGCAGCTGAGGTTATGGTATAGCAACAAGTGGCTGGATCACACAAGTATGCTGAAAGGAGCTGATAACCTGAGGGAGAGATTATATGGATGGGAAATCCATATTGCAATCCAGTGTGACCATCTGGGGTAGATGTACCTAGCCAGTCAAAATGACAGGGAATAAAAGAGCAGAAATTCTTTTCATAGAGGGGATTTTCAGACCTGCCACCCTTCCCCTTGCTGGTGTTTCCAGTGGGTAAGTGCTTATTGAGTGACTGTGGGGTTCCTCAGTCCAATTTTAAATGAACATTGTAGAGAGGGCTTTTGACAACTTATTAAAAATTCAAGTATAATAGCAAACCCTTGGGTTAGTTGATTTTATAGTTAACATTCCTCTGTTGGAATACCAGCACATGATGTCTGTCAGCAAGCCAGACACAATAGCCTTAGGCTGATATTCCAAAAATAAAATAGCAGTCTATATCTGTCAGGGCTGTGCTGGTGCCATGTTCTACATGAGCATTTCTTTAACCTGATAATTCACACAGCTGAAACATGTCTAAGAATCAGCTGGAGTGTTCTGGCAATCTGAAAGAAACTGTTCTCGTCCCCAGTGTGGCATAACTGGAGCCACTAGCAGCAGCAAGCTTTCAAAACTGTCCACAAGTTGTGTCAGCAGAGTGCTGAGAAGTCACAACAAAGTTAAACAGGTACAGTGGAAAAAAACATAGAAGAGGGAGGCTGGTCCATTTTAAAATGAAAGGACAGTTATAGTGGGTTTTTTTTAAGGGAAGTAAGATAAAGGAAAAAATGTGCTTCAAAAGATCACTAACCCTGATTGCGTCAGAGGCTTAAATTTGACCAAATTCATGAATGACCTGGTAGCTGATAGCTGGCATAAATGTACCCTCACTGAGTTTGTTTCCTCCATTTATGAAAAGGGTAGTGATGTCCTGAATATGGGTTTTGTTTGCAATTGCAGTTGTGTGTCTACAAGCACCCATAAAAAATCTGCATCATAATCTTTAAAAAAAAAAAAGCAAATATGTTCACTGAAAATTACAGAGGCAATATTTTTCTTTGTTTTAATATAGACCAGTGTCAATTGTGCTGAAATATTTTATTGGAAAAGACACACCACTCCAGAGAACCTGATAGATTTGGAGGCTAACAAGGGACACATGTGAAAACCCCTGTGTTGACTGACTTGGAGTGAAAACTTTTGCCTTCCTCTTCCTAAACTGATGTCTTAACCTAATGGGCATGGAGTCAAGCTAGCTCTTTGGAAGCTAGCTTTTATGAGGGTAGATAACTCTGCCTGATAATACTGGGAACTGGGGGAAGAAAAACAGTAAAGGTTCAAATGCAGATAGATGTGGGCTTAGCATGGGACCCAGGTGCAATCCAAAGTGTTTTGACTGTTCTGTAGTGGTGGACTGTGCAGTATTTCCCTCAGTTATAACTTTGCGAACTCCAAAGTTTAATCCATATAACTTTTTTATTTAGATAAATTTGCATTTTCAGTCCCTCTCTCCCAGTTACAATTTGTCCAACTCACATATGAGTGTGCAGTATTTGAATATTTAATAATGTGCATATATCTCTGTACATATTTCAGCACACACACATACACACACCACTTCTGATTACATTAGGACTGATTACTGGACTGGGGGATGTTCTTCAGGACAGAGAAAAAGCAGAAATAATTAGCATTTACTCTGTGAGTGTTTCTAATTTTGACAATTTGAAGGCCTTTTTAATCATTCATATTGCATCTTTATAGCACTTATATTTGTGAGTATTACAAGGGCATCACAGGAAAGGATTAATTTAAAACTTTTTTTTTGTATTTAAAACAGCAACCACTTGTGACAAAGTTTGAATGTGGGAAATTATATGTAATATTCCCATTTTTGCTGCAAAAGTGATTGTTTAATACTTTGTTTTTCCTTGCAAAATGGAGATCCATAAGGACACTACTGTCTCCGTTTTAAGTAAAAAAATATATTAAAAACCAAAACATGAGGCTATGGAATACAGACCCTTTTTAGAGATGATGAAGCGACAGTTCAATTCGTCATTGCATTGAATGCAGCTGACCACAGAGGAAAATGGATCCTCTGTCTACAGTGGTCACATTCTGAAATGAATCCTTTCACTGTATCTCACTAAGATTTATACATTCTGTGAGAAGTAAGGCATTCCCATCAAAACTGATCAAATTTAATATAATACAAGTCACAACTTTTGCCCACATTGGTGGCAATAGGATTCTGCTTTAGAACCTTATTAATTTCTGGGATGGGACTTTCGTTTTCAATTTCAACCCCAAATTCATTTGGCAGTCTGTATTCACTTATTTTTTTGCCATCATTACGTGTTCTCTTAGGTCTCATTTGGCTAGGACAAAACAAGCCAAGTGGCTTAGGTTTTCTAACCATTGCCCTATTCGTTCTGTCAGCTCTTCTTCTGCATCTATTACTCTTTTATTTCAGTACGTCTTTTCTCCTCATGGACCATCATAATTGTGTGCATTGTCTCACATGGAGTCTTCCCATATTGTCTTGAAGGCTATTGACAGTACTCTAGGAAATACTCCCAATTCAAGAACACTTGATTTTTTTCTCTTCTACAACCTCTTATCTTACTGAGCCTAAGGTGCTGGGCCTTTGTTGCCTCTCCATTAAGTCAGGTCTGAGAGTCAGCAAGACTAATATTACTGTACAGTAGTAGAGGTTACTACAATTGCAAATGCATTCATTGAAAGGAGAAAAAAAGGTACAAAATTGTATCTACAAGAGAACAGAAGCAAAAAAAAAAATAAAAGAAAGAAACTGCCATCAAAAGTTTCTTACATTTTTTTCAGGAAAATCTGAGTATTGCACTTATTGCTCCAGCACAGAGAGATATATATGTCATTGTCCAGTTTATGAATGTAGCTGCCATATCTATTGTGGCCTTTATCTATCTTGCATTCTGTCAGAAGGGGTGTTCTTATGTTCAGTAATATGATCTCCTGCTGTGACAAGGTGACCTGTTTAGTGGATGGGAAAAGGCTGTGAATGTTGACAACCTGGACTTTAGCAAAGCCTTTGTCACCATTTTCCACAGCATTTTCCAGGGGGAACGGGCTTGGACGGGTGCAATCTTCAGCGGGTAAAAAACTGTCTGTGGGCCAGGCCCAGAGAGAGGTGGTGAAGGAAGTCACATCCAGTCGGCAGCTGGTCCCAAGTGCTGTTCCCCAGGGCTCAGTGCTGAGGCCAGCCCTGTTTAATACCTTTATCAACCATCTGGACAAGGGGATCGAGTGCACCCTCAGTCAGTTTGCAGGCAGCACCAAACTTACTGGGTGGGAGTCTTGATCTGGGGGAGGGTAGGAAGTCTCTACAGAAGGATCTGGACACTCTGGCATAATGGCAGAGGCAAATTGTATGAGGGTCAGCAAGGCCAAGTCCCAGGCCCTGCACTTCAGTCACAACAACCCCAGGCAGCACTACAGGCTGGGAGCTGTGGCTGGAAAGCTGCCCAGCAGAAAGGGACCTGGGAGTGCTGGCTGAACAGCAGTCACTGAAGAGGAGCCAACAGTGCCCAGGTGGCCAAGAAGGCAAATGGCCTCCTGGCCTGTATCAGCAGTAGTGTGGCCAGCAGGACTAAGGCAGTGATTTTCCCCATGTACTCAGCACTGCTGGATCCTTGAAAATGTCTTTTAATTAGAAAATGTGGAAAAAATTCTGAAGCACTTAGTTTAAACTGCAAGTGCAAACATGAGATACACAGATACAGAGTATTTGTTTCTGAGTTATATGAAGTAACAAAACTGTCATGCACAATTAATACCTTCAGTCTTTCAAGTGTTGCACAAGGAATAGGTATATGCACTCTCACTTCCCTTTGTTGAGCTGCTTCACCACTAGGCTGTAATTCTCAAAGCAAGGAGAAGCATTAATGTGACAGCACAGGACATATCCACAATGATGTTCAAAGGTTTCAGAGATTTTGCTATTTTTCTGGAGATAGCAGAAATACCAATTTACCTCAGGACAGAGGAACCTTCAGAGCCAGCACTTGAAAATGCACGGGGACTGGTGTGATAACTCACACAACTGAGTTTTGGGATGTAGATATTCAAAGATGCTGACATCAAGAAATGAAATCTTGGCCTCACTGGAGTTAGCACAGACTCAGGCTTTGATCTCAATGCAACTGTGATTTTAACAGTGATTTTAGAAATGTCAGGCATGGCTTATAAGCCTAACTGACAGAAACAGTTTCATGAATGTCAAATTTAAAAATGCCATTTTTACCTCGAGCATTTGGCTTCTCTATCGATCCCAGGTGCAGTTTTTTACAACACAATATAGGACACACCACACTTGTATTTTCACACACAGTTCTCATAGTGAGATCTTTGACTGCTGGTGTTATTTGCTAGGATGTGGAACAACACTGAGGAGCTCCAGCTTTGTATCTGTATAGCTATTGACAATTCTGAGCCGTGCAATTGTAATTTCAAATAGTTAACTGGGAAAACAAAAAAACTCTTTTATGTCATTAAGGCTTCTGCTCAGGTACCCAGCATTTCTGCAGTGCATATGCAGCATCTTATGGAAACCAAACTAAGCTCTTCTACTGCAGCTATATTTCCTTCTGGAGGTCCTAAAAAACCAGCCTCCCATCAATTACTCAGATTGGAGAGCAATATAAATTATTCTTCTTCCTCCAGCCTCCATCAAGTGCTTTGCTAACAATGCCAGAATATAAATGAGACTAGAAAATATCCATATAAAATGTACATATATGTGTGTACACCTTCTGTATACATTATTTCCGGTGCATATAGCACTCTGAACTGCTAAACAACTTTCTGCATGGGCTTCATAGGAGCAGAGAGCCTGTTACAAACTACTTCCTCCCTATTTTTTTCCATACGCTCAAGCAATTCTGACATCTCTCCCAGTAGTTCTTCCTTTGTCTGGAACTTTTTCCCTCTCTGCTTCAGCCCTTCTGTGAATGGCAATGAAACAAAAGGGAAGAAAAATCAAGTGATTAACAAGAAGATGACTACTCCAGCTCCTCACTTAGGAGGAGTAGGACTACTACTCCTTTACAGAGTGAGTCTCTGAGCTCTTCAGTGTAGCAGAAGACACCAGTGTCAGGGATAAACGGGAACAGACAAAAAACCAAAACAGAACTAGGAAAAAACCAAACAGATAAGCTAGAGACTGCCTCAGCTATTTTTTAGCCTCATTTTATTGGCAGAGTGTAATGTCAGTGAAATTGAGGCAGTATGCAATTTAGTCTGGCGTTATGTTTTTGTGCTATAGCTGTTCAAGTGGACTGTATGTTTAAAACTGTACTTCAGCTCCTCGAAATCTTAAATCATCAGTGACAGTACCAAAAATGTAATATTGTGGGAAAGGTCTGTTAATGGTCAGTTATCCAGTGCAATATTGCTAAATTACCTGGAGAGATGATGTAGGTAGTTAGACAGTTCAATATTAAGCAGCTACCGAGCCTAATGTCTTCCATCTAGTTGTACCTTGAGTAATAGAAGACCTAAAACAGATCAGAGAATTTCAAATGTATGCCCCAAACATGCACTTATATATTACAGCAGTAAAACCCAATAGTAAACCTGCTCCTTAGGCATTGTTAATAGGATTTGGATAATCACAGAAAAAGCCCTTGGTGCTGAAATTATATTCTTTCTGTTGACAACATGTTACCTAATGGGACTGTGTGAAGCAGAAAACAAGTGATTGACATGAATATTACAGTAGGAAAACACTGGTAACTTCAGTGAGGCCTCCCTGCAAGTTAATAATTTTTTTTACTTTATTCCCCCCTTGCTCATCTCAAGGAATATTTTCAAATGAAAATCACATGCTTGTACCTTCTAGCTGGAGTTAAGTGCTAAGATAGCAGGTTTTAAAATGTTCATTGTAGGGATTAGAAGCTCCCCTACTAGGAGTGCCTGGTGCACACCTCACATGGGGCCACTCTGAGAATGCTTCTTCTCAGTTATTTTCTTCATCAAAAAATCCATCCATGGCATTTCGTGTGTCCTTTCCCACTGGAAGCTGTCCTATCCTGCCTCTTGGCCAATGAGATAAAATTATATATTCCATAAAATTACTAAATATTGCATTTCCAGTTCCAGCCTCCATTTAATACCATTGCTACTGCCTGCTGAGGAAAGACAGACCAAGTCAGTAAAGAGATGCTGCAGACAGACTGGAACAGTTAATTATTAACAGGAAAGTTAGATCCCTCACAGGGGTAGGGTGTCCCTTGACTATCCAACATGCTTTTCTCCCTGTTATCCCTGGACTTCTCTTTACATGCAGTCAGGTTCATTCTCTCATGCAATAAGTTGGAAGGCCAGGCAGATTCTGCTTTTCCCCTTTTTCTGGTTTCTGTCTTTTGCCAGTCAGCACACAGTCCAATGAAAGGATGAGAGAAAAGCAGGCACAAGTAAAATTCACTATCAAGGGGGATTTTACTGGTGCCAGACTTCTGTGCCATGTTATTGGTTACATGCAACAAACTTTTATATCCCTGCTTGCTTTGGTAGATGGTACCAAAACTCTCTGCTGGCCAAGGTGGCAGATGCCTGCTGCTGGTACACAGCCAAAGGAAAAAGGAGGCTGTGAGTCTCCTTGGGCTATTATGTGACCATTTTCCTAAGCAATCTTTGGCTGGTGAAGTTCTGTATCCTCTCATAAAGACTGTCACGTGGTGGGGGTAGAGAAGCGGGGGGTTGATTCTTTATTTCTATGATTTGTAAAAAGGTAAATGTTTATCTCAGTTTTGGCACAGAGGAGAAGAGCAGAGAGGGTTTTAAAGGCACTTTGCATGTAAGTACTCATGAAACAACGCTGTTATTCTCCCACAGCAGGCGGTAAGCAGCAGAAACAGAGACATAACAACTTAGCAATGCAAAATGAGCTCCAGGTGCCTGGTAATTGTACCTTTTTATTTGCTTTTAAACCCCTCACAACACTGAATTGCATGGGGTCAATCTGACCTGTTCTTGACAATGTTTTCATTTTCATTGAAGTCTTTGTGACTTTCAATCAGAAGAACGCTTTAGATTATTCAGGTATGGAGAGAAAGAAGCACAACAACAAACTGCTTATTTCCACCTATTTTGTGACCCTAAAGGGCTCAATTTTTCATGGTTTGTACTGAAGTCAGGATGTTTTAGAAGTATTTATCTAAAAGATGTGATTTCATTATATAGCCTCCAAAACAAATTTATTTAGTTCCATTGTGTGTGACCTACCTTTCTGCCTTTCTTTTAAAATAAAAAATATTATGGATAAGTAGAAGCATGTGATTCAGAGAAGCAATGAAACATGACAAATGTTTGAAATTCAAAGGTACTGGCAGTTCCCTGGCGCAGGTATCCCAGTGCCATGAAAACCATAACCCTCTGTAATGAACATGGTGGCTCTGGATGGTTCAGACACAGCTTCTGAATGGCGAGGGAGCTGATGAAGGGTCTGGAGCACAATTCCTCTGAAGGAGCTGGGGGTATTTAGCCTGGAGAAAAAGACTTTCTGGGGAGACATTTTTTTCTTTACAACTGCCTGAAAGGAGGTTGCAGCAAGGTAGTGGTTGGTCTCTTCCACCAAGAAATAAATGATAGGACAAGAGGAAATGGTTCCAGGGGAGGTTTAAATTGGACATTAAGAAAAATTTCTTTACCAGTAGGGTTGCCAAAACTGGAGCAGGTTGCCCAGGGAAGTGATTGAGTTGCCATCCCTGGAGATATTTAAAAGACATGTAGACATGGAGTTTAGGGTCATGTTTTAGTGATAGACTTGTCAGTGCTGGGTTAACAGTTGGATTTGATGATCTTAAAGGTCTTTTCTAACCTAAATGATTCATGATTCTCTGTATTTTTGTCAGCTCGTTCCTCATGCAGCATCTACAAGTCCGTGTTCCATAACTGGTGCTTCTGGGGAGAGGGTGGAGAGAGATGAACACTTATTCAGAAACCAAGCATGCGGTCAGTAGGAAAGGGCATCCTTCCTGGCACTACAAGAGGTGACTACAGCCAAGCACCTGAAGAAACAAGCTGCACATCCTCCACCAAGAATGCAAGCAGTGACTGTCCTTCAGGTGCTCCTCCGCTCCACTGACACCAGGTCCCAGGTCAGAGTCAGAGGCTGACCATCATCTCTTGTGAGTAACCTCTGCATAGCATTGGGCCCAAACAGCTGGGAGTACCAGCAAAGCAGCCCTGGTCCCTACCAAATGTGCCCCCTCCATCTTTCAAAATTTGGTGTATGTATTGATTTGGTCAAAATAATGGACATTCCTCAAGTTAAGTAATGTATATTCTTTTTTCACATGATTTAAGTGTGCAGTCCCATGTAGTAGGTTAACACCTTAGGATTTAGCCAAAAACATTTTATTGACGAAAAAATTGCAGGTGCCTGTAGGAAATTTGTATCTGTCCATAAACTATCTTACAGTTAAAAATACAAATATTAAAAAATTCGGGGGGAAAGAATGTTTAGCTCTCACCACTAGTTCTGCTAATTGCAATTAAATAAAACCCCAAAAAACTAATGGATTACCCATTCTGACTGGATTATGTGTTCCAATTGTTAGAAAAGTAACTTTTACTTTTCTGCCATGCATTAAATTTAATATCAACTACCATGTTGAATAATGGGAAAAACCTTTCCTTCGTTTATCAAAAGGTGAGAGCTAATATCTGCTGGTTAATCCCATTATGATTATTATATATGACTCTAGGTTGGATTCATTCATAGATTGCACAGATATTACTAAATAGGGCTTCAGGCAACTATACTTCTGTAAATTGTGACCAGGCCTCAGTGCAGTGACCATCAGGTGATGGATTAATGTGCTGTCAGTATAAAATTCATTTATTTCTCCTTATCATTTAAAGAGCAGGTGGTCTCTAACTCTACCAGTCTGAACACACAGCTCTGAAAAGACTCAAAGCTTTTTGCAGCGAAATGGAAGGAGCAGCAGCAGATTTCATTTATCAGGAATAACATTCTGCTCCTGACCTTTCATCTCCAGCGCCCAGGTAGACTCACTCTGCTGGTGCTATTGACCCATTGGCACATTTCGTGCAGACTGGGGTGGTATGATGATAAATATAATGAAATGGGAGAGACTTGCTGTAACTTGAAATTAAGCAAGGCCTTAAGAGAAAAAATCGTCAAAGGACTAAAAATGTGTACGTGCATGCATGTATTTATTCAAAGAAAACATATAATGATTGACTGGACTGTGTTCTGTAGATAGGCACATATATTGGTTTCAGTGGAATTCTAAGGTGTGTCAAGTCAGGGCAAAATTTGTCTTACCCTTCTCCAAAGTCAAGTTGGTCCTGGGTGCCTCTGTCATATAATAGTGTAAATTCAGATGCAATTAAAATATGTGAGTTAACTTGATTGATTTATTAAAAAGTAAAGCTAAAAGAGCTGGAAATGTCTCATATTTATTTAAAATGAGGGATAATCCTTATTTAAGTCAGGTTATATTGTCACTTTTTTACCCTCTCTTTTCACTGTACTAGAGAAAATAAAATATTTGGCTTGAAAAAAATGAAAAAGGGTGAGAAAGGGTTCTATTTTGACCTTTAACTAAGCAGCTCATCTGATTGAATCTCTGTATTCTGAAAAAAAATGAGGACGAGCAAGCAGGAGAATTTTCTTTCAGTAGGCAGGGTCTCTGTGGGGTTACATTTCCTATCATCTCACTTGTTTACACAGCATCTTTATAAAAATTACTGCAGCTCCCTGTCTATTACTGCAAGTATTCCAGTTAGAAGCTAAAAGGGTACTGAGGACTCGCTTGGAGAGGATTAGTGGTCATGAAACAAAGTGAAATAACCACCTGCTCCGTACCAGCAGGCAGCTTTTCTGCAGGTGAAGATAAAGAGGAGTAGCACAAGATTTGTTGAAAGAGTTTTTTAATGCTTCTTATCTTGTCTTACTATGGTAGTAAGTGTTGTCAAAGAGTGCTTTCATCAAGAAGTTGAATTGCAGTCATTACAAAGAACAAGGTCGTGCTATTGTCAGCAAGACTACTGATGGCATAATACAATGCTGTGTGCAATGAAAATTTGAAAGACAGGATAGATCTGCCATTAAAGGTAGATTTTTCTTGTCTGGACAAGGGTTTTCCCCTCTCTTTTTATAAGATGACAATTTAATTGAAAACAAACAAACAAAAAACGCACAAGGAGTAAAGGAATTCTTAGAGCAGCCCATAAGAAAAGTCATTCTGAACACATCTGTCATTATTTGGGGGGTAACTTAAAGGTATGAATTAAGGGTGGAATCTCAAAAAAACAAAAACCAACCAAACAAAAAAAAATAATAAAAGCAGACGAACGTTTTCTCGGGGAATTTGTAGCTTACATTTGTGATCCCTAAACATTTGCTAAACCATCTCTCTTTTCATTCCCAAAGCACTACTGCTTTGAATGGTACTTGGCAAGAATTCAGAAATGCTGTAGTTGAGCAGTGCCGCTTTGAGAAGGAAGGTATAATGTAAAACCATTTCATTAAAAGCAGGTCACTCAGGAAAGATAATTTCTCCTGAAATTAAATAATGTGTATGTACTGCCATCATCTTCTCCAAAACATTACGAAACCAAACCAAACCTTAAAATTCTGCCCCAAAATTTTATTGAGACAACAGTGTTGCCCAGATAAATGTGAAATGAGCTGATGTCCATTCTTAATTCTTAGGCAGTAACACCACTGAGAAGTCCATCTTTGCAACACTTTGTAAATAATGTCTTCTTTTATACCTCCATATGAATGAACATATTCACACTTGACAGGTGCACTCTGCTGGGTTAAGCACTGGCTGGATGGCCAGGCCCAGAGAGCACTGGGGAGTGGTGCCACCTCCAGTCACTGAAAAGTCATTTGTGGGGCTCCCCAGGGCTCAGTTTTGGGGTCTGTCCTGTTTAATACCTTGGTTGAGGACAACAATTACCTCAAAGCAGGGTGTAGTTAGGTGGGGGATGGTCTCTTCTCCCAAGCAACCAGCAAAAGGACAAGAGGACACAGTGTCAAGGTGCACCAGGGAAGGTTCAGGTTGAACATCAGGAAGAATTTCTTCAGTGAAATTATTATTAATGGATTGTCCAGGCAGGTGGCAAAGTCACCATCCCTGGAGGTGTTTAAGGAATGACAGGATGTGGCACTCAGTGCCATGATCTGCCTGACCAGGTGGTGATGGTTGAAAGATTGGCCTCGATGATCTTGGAGTTCTTTTCCAACCTTAATGGTTCTGTGGCCCTGTATCCTCACCTCACTCCATCCATATATGTAATTGAAATTCTCTAGAAGCTGAAATGATATTTGAAAAAAAACAAAAAAGGACAGCTACAGATTTTAGAAAGTTACTTACAATCCATTTTCAGCTTTTTGGCATACAGATGTCCTTTCTTCCTGAAAATATGAAAATTATGCTTTCATAGGACAAATCACCTAAATGTTTCTTCAATGAATCATAAAATAGATGTTTCTCTCCTGAAAAAATCCAAAATTAATACTTAAAATGGCACTCAGACAAAATTATTTATTTTTTCTTTTTTTTCTCTGTCTTCTTCCTCATTATACCATCAGGTTAATGTTCTCCATGTGAAATTTTGAAGAAGGTGATAGAAGAAATTGGTGAGATTTTTCTTGTTTGATTTCTCTTGTTTCTTGAGATTTTCCTATTTTTATCGGAATTTTTATTGTGACTTATTGTGTTTACTACTTTATGCATAGATAACTATATAAGTGATATACTTTTTAAAAAAAAAATTCCCATTAGCTTTTGGCAGTTTTTTAATTTCCATGGGCAGTACTGACCTTTTCCCCCTAATTTCTAAAAAAAAAATTCTAAAAGAAATACTTGCTCCAAAAAGATGATAACCATCTAGTGTTCTGTTTGCACTCTATTAAGGGGCTTGCTTAACTATTCAAGATATTCAAGAGAATGAAAGAAGCAAAATGCCTGATATTTTACTTTACATTACTGGAATTCCTCACAAGACTGAAACAAACCCTTAGCTGCGCGTGTTTCACACACTTTTATGGACAACTATTGGCAAGCCATGTGGATTCTGGAGGCTGGAACTTTTCTCTTTTCATCTGCCCTCTCTCAGTATATTTCAATATATCGTTTTTTCCTTATGGTGTATCACCTACCTAGGCAGCACTCTGCCCTTTGGCACAGCTTGTACTGCTGACAGCATGCCAGCCTGCTCTCATTCCAGTTCCACCTTCACATCACTTCTCTGGGTCTCCCCCAGCCCTCCTGCAGCATCCCCCTGCTCCCTTTGCATCATAGGCTCTCCCTGTATCTTTTCTGGTACTGGTGTGCTTGCTGTAATTCCCCGATCAGCTATTTTTTCCCAGCATTTCTATATGAAAGGCTAATGTGTGTAAAATTCTCTCAGTTTGCCAGCTCTGTAGTTATGCAAGTGAGAACACTTATTCCTTGCTTATCAGATTAATGAATATTTTGATAAGTAAGGATTTCTCCAGGCAGCCAGCTTCAGTGTGTGCAGGAATGCAAATTGCAAGGTGGAGAAGGTAAAGACTTGGTACCCTGAGCAACCAAACAGGTACCCAGAAGGGAAGTCAACCTCTTTGAGATGACGACTTCTACATCCCTCTGCTGATGGAGACCCACACTTTGCTTAACAAAACTAAATATCTATATTTTAGAACTGTTCACATAAGTCAATATGCTGAAGTTTTCCCTTGGTTTTCTAGGGAATCAAATCCTACACAGCCACACTCTCTCTGTTTTTACCCACAAGCACCTAGGAGCTGCTTTGGCATTATTTCTTGACAGCATATTTTCCACTTTCATGTCCTACCAGCTATAAGTGAGGACTCAGACCTACTGCAAAAAAAAGGATGGCACAGAGGTTTAAAAGTTATTGTAATGAAACCCATTCCCAGGCTCTGTGAGTGCAGAAGCAGAGGTTACTCTTTACCTGTTGGGGAAGTAACCTAGTGAAGTTTGCAGAAACCTCTCTCACCTTTAAAAGTCCTTTGCATCAGCCCTGTGAGAAGCTCTTCTAGCACAAGCCTCTCTCTGTTCTCCCATTTGCAACGTGTTCTAGTCCAGGAGAGTACCAAAGCTGAGATCATAAAAGGATACAAGGAGATTTAGGAACATAACATCCCCAAAGCTTAATAGCATTTTCCTAACCTACTCAAGATACTTCTAAAAAGGCCTGTTCAACAGCTCTGTGAGGGTCTTTTTTTTTTAATTGCCCTTGCTTTTCGTTCCCCTTTGGATTGTAAATCAAAAGGAACCAATTATCTATTCATATAGCAGTT
The DNA here is from genome assembly GCA_013400515.1 of Erpornis zantholeuca. Lineage (NCBI taxonomy): Eukaryota > Metazoa > Chordata > Aves > Passeriformes > Timaliidae > Erpornis > Erpornis zantholeuca. Next base: position 46,167 of record VZTN01028554.1, read on the forward strand.
TGTAGAAAACTTATTCAGCCTCAACCATATGCAAAATTTAGCCACAATTCATCGTGGAATTTAAACACCATTATAAAAATAACAGGGAGCAATAGTCTATCACTAGACTTTCAAAGCATTAGCTTTACCATATTTTGAATATAGACAATCTTCCAGAATCAGCTAATACTAGTACATTTTTGTTACACTCTGTCAGAAGTACCTGATCTCCTCTCTAGACACTTTTCCTTAGAAAGCAATTGACAATTTGTAATACGTACTGAATTTAAAAAGTTAATTGCTGTCTAACTGAAGTAGCTTATTATACAAGTACTGGGATTATGTCTGTCTGCCAATGGAATACACTAAAGCATTCCATTTAAGCAATTTAAATTAAAATATCATATTATAAAGTTGTTTTGATTTTGATTGCATATTGAGATTTTAAATAATTTTGCTTTAATTTCAAGGGAGATGGATTCCTTTTGTATATTATCAAATTGTAATAATTTCTGTGTGATTAACATTTAATTTATGTCTACACTCTTAGCACATTCTTTCCCTATAGCCACAGTTGTATTACACTTTTCAGGGAAGCTGAATGTTGTGTGCAGTGCACGGTGGTGATGAAGCAGCAAAAAGAATGGTTGAAAAATTCTCTATCTGTAGCTCTACAGGCTGCATGTCTGTAGAGCTCCAGATAGAGAGCTATCTAAAAATTCTCTATCTGGAGCCCACAGCAGCATGCCACCATCACATTTCATCATACAGCCCAAAACACAGTTCTATAATGGCAGACTTTGTAATAGAGAAAATTAAAATTATCGCTGTGCATTCTATAGTCTCCTATAGTCACTTGCTAGCCAACACAAGATGACTAGAAGCTCTAGATTAAGCTTTGGCCCAAATTTTTACATTTGAGAGACAGTAATACTGCAGCATCGTACTCTGCAGCACAGACAGGTGATCTCTTCTGTGTCCTTCTTCAATGTCTGCTTCAGGACTTGCACACATTTTGAGAAACTGTGAGATAGTAGATTCTCCACTCAAATGTATTTATTCATGAGTGGAAGTGTGCATTTCTTTTCCATTTTGGTGGCTGCTATAACCTTATTTGAAGGGAGAGTATGAAAAGTAGTCAAATTGTCAGAAAAGTGAATACTCTACATTGACTTTGGTGAATGGCTCTAGCCACATTTGATGAGGCAGGAAAAATAAATGTCAGGAGCAGAAAGACAAAGCATTCTGACATTTTTAAAATTAAACTTTCTAATTTTTCAACTAAGTTCACCAGGGGACAGATTCTCTAATTTTTAAGCAGCAGGTGAATTACCTGGAATAGCCCAGTTCAAATAACTTGGATTCCTTAAGGAAGGATGTGAGAAAATACTGCTCTAAATTCCATGAGCTGTTAGAAATCTGGTGAAGAAACAATATAGACTAAGAATTTAGCTTTTGGTTTGCAGTGAATTTCACCCAGATAAATATTTTTTAATTTACACAGTAATAGTTATGGTCAGTAGCACTTTAAACTGAAGTATCCTAGGTAATTGCAAACCTCCCCCATATCTTTTCTGAAGGAAATGCTGTTAGCAGCAATCTGATTGAGCTCATCAGAAACAAGTATCAAGCAGGAATTTACATCCTGTCTTTGTCTCAGGACCTCATCTTGAGTTTACAGATTTGTTTTCCTGCTAAGGTTTATAAAGGAATCCATGGATGGTTAGTCAATGCAACTGCATATTATTTCTTCCTACTGTCAGCTCTTTGCTTTGGAAAGCTGATATTAAAGACTCCTACTACTAGCTTCTTTGAGTGTTCTATTAATACGCTGTAAATCAAATGCACACACACAAAAAAAGGGAAAAAAAATATCTGTAAGATAACAGCACCACTACAGAAGCTGAGCGCATTTAGAAAATTACAGTCTGAGATACAGTAAAAACAGAAGAACTCAATCCAAAGGATGAGTTTTAAAAAATTGCAATCAAGTTACAACAGTGTACTAGGTTTGTTGATTAAAAAAAAACAAAAGAAACTTGTAGAAAACTACAGTGAGACTGTACAGCTTTTTTTTTTTTTTAATGAAAGAAATTATGCCATCTATAAGCAAGGTATAGAAGAGATAGCTTTAAGGACATTATTTGAGAATAAAGTTTTGAATATCTAAGTCAGGAATACCAAGGGATATCCTGGTAAACTCATCAATAATAAAAGGAGGTTGGCTTGCTGTGAAACTAGATGCTCTATCTGAGCTGCTCTCAAGTGCACAAGGTTAAGATAATTGTCACATAGTTTTAAATAGGTTTTATCTCCTAGGGAAAGGGCAGACAGTCATGGGTCCTCTCCCAATCAAGACAAGAAACACTCCAGGAATAGGGTGCAACAGCCAAAGTTGGATCATCTGTTGAAGGTGGCCCATCCATCATCTCAATATCAACTCTGTTCAACTGTGCCATCAGCTGATGGACCTCTGTAACTCTGATCCCAGTGGAGGCACAGTACTTCTGCTCAGGGCACAAACAAGGATAAAGGGGAGCTGAGGACTCATCCTGTCCCTTAACAGTAAATGGATAACATCATGTATTGGGTGTTGGTCTGAGGGGTCTTAATTATTTGTTAGAGATGGTTTTGCTCATTTATTGAATATAAAAAGTGTAGCAGAATGTTGTAATGTAGAGAGTTGGAAATTCCAAAATTTTTAATTCTTCTGCTGTATAGGACACACCAGATAACTTCGCCTAGTTTTTGTTGATAAGTTTTAGATGGAGAAGGACTGAAACTGGAAACTTGCATCTGGATCTTTTTGAATCTCATAGAGGATGAAGTCTTGGTTTTCATCCTTGGGTTTTTGGAGATCTACATCTGTCAAATATTCTAGTCTTCATCAGATCTACAGTTACACCCTACTCCCTTCTGTTATAAGCCTAGCTTCTTCAGAAGTTCCTTTATCAAAATTTAAGAAAAAATTTCCTTCAGAAAATTGTGTCATTTCTGTCAATGAAGAAGGAAAGAACAACTGCAAAAACGTTCAGTCTACTTCCCTTAGTCCAGGCTGCAGAATCTCAGATGAAAAAATAGCAGGAATGTAGAAAAACATCTATTTTAAGGTCAACAGGTATCTTTAAAGACAAATTATAACTCACCAGCCTAAAACTTCGATTAGCACCTAAAAAGGCAAATATATGGAATTAGATTTTTCAGTCTTCTCTACCTTCAAACAAATTTTAATTTAAAAAGCCTGTCTAGTTGTCCTAACAAGCTAACAATATTCAGCAAAATTTTATTGGCTTTGCAACACTTTCCATTAAAGTTCCAATTGCTTAAATGGCTGTGCATTGACAACAAAAGGTGAGTTTAACTAATTTCAGTGAAAAAGCTTCACCTGAGGTTTTTGAGTTTGTGTAAATGTAGACACTTCAATCAGTGTGAGCTGAGAGAAGGAGAATGAAGCTAATGACTGCACAAACAAAAAAAAGGTACAAAAAATTCCTGAGAGACTTTAAGCATCCACAGAGCTGCTAAATTTGCTGAAGATGCTGGCATTTGGCAGCTCTGAGAGTTTGCATCGAACAGAAAATCTACCTGTTCTCATGTTGCATTTAACAACATGACATAGTGTCATATTCTGTGCTCCTGTGTTCCACAGTTTTGCTGTCCCTTTTACAGTGAAGATTTTATTCCAATTCTGGGTCTTCTTGTTCACTCTGTATTCAAAATGACAGAACCTACAGAGAATTTGATTTTTTGAATAGCATCTGGCATTTGCTGTATCTATGGAAATCATGTACCTGAAATATATAAATAAATAACAAATTTTAAAAGTTTTAACTGAATTAAATACCTACATCCCTTCCCTTCTTGCACATTAACAGATGAATTACTGTAGAGCTCCTTACAAGGGCTATAACACTTTAGCTTTGCAACCTGCAAGGTTGCACAGAGTTTAGTGTTTCATGTGACAAGCTTCTGCCTTGATTTTCAAGTGCTTTATAAGGCTGTCTGAATTGCTCAACAGATAGGACACCTGCAGGAGGTCACTCTTATTACTCACCTCAGGGACCATCTAAAGGCATCTGAAGAGCTTGCAGTTAGGTGGACTCTCATAAAAGAGCTGAGAGTCGAGACTGAATCACAGAATCACAGATAACTGAGTCAGTACAGCAAGAAATTAAGCAGAAAATGTTCTGCATATTCTTCTAGTAAAGACAACAGAAAAATCCTACAGCACCACTCCAATAAGTGTTTTTTGAGAAGTTACTCTTACCTTACTAGCCATTCTTGAACAGAGATGTTCAAGTCATAGTTGTGTATTAATCTTATCACTTACCACTTTCATCTTGGCCATTTATTTTCTTATTAATAAAGGCAGTGTGCAATCCCCTACTTTTTTACAGTCACAGAGATTAAAATCTTAAGGATTTGGGTCAAAATTAATGCTTTCCCGTCTCTGCCTTTTCTTGACACACTGTGAGGAGTGTTGCCTGAAGGACTTATACTCCAAATAATATTTTTACAATCCCAACCCCAAAAACTTTTGAATTTAATATGACGTTTTTTTCTTCTAGTTACATGTGCTAAACTTTCCAGAAATGTCTCTAATACAAATGTGTGTGTGCGTGTGTGTGTATACACAAACCCTTTATTATCTTGGCAAGGAACCAAGGACAAAGTAGACTTAGTAGCAAATCATCTAGATAGCAGCTAAAAATTCATAAAATACTGAAAAGCCATCTTGCTCTTGTGTCCTTTTTTCCTCCTTAAAACATTGCTGTTCCATGGGAGCATGAAAGAGGAGCTTTGGGAAATGAAGCCCTTCCTACAATCACAGAAGGGGATCAGAATGGGTTATCTGTGTCACCAGCATGTATCTCAGTCCTGCCCTCTCATCCTTGTGTGACTGTGACTTCCCTAACCCACTGCTAGCTAGGTTAGCCAAAGTAGCAAGAATTAACAAGAATTAACAGGTAGCAAGAACACACCCATCTGTCCCTTAGAAATGAGGATGAAATGCAAACACGCCTGTTTCAGATACACCAAAAAGTGGCTGTCAAGTTATCATCGCCTTCAGCCCCTGCAGACTGGGATCGAGAGCAGTGGGAGGTCTCCTGTTGACAAGGCCTCTTACAAAACCAGTGCTGCAAAAAGCAGCAATGAAGGTGGGGTCTAACATGCAGAGTGTAATTAACTGCGTTATGTGAAAGGACTGAGGAACGGAGAGGGAGAAGGAAAAGATGTCAAGTAAGATCTCTCTCTCTCAGGTGAAGGTGCCCAATGCCAGCATACTGGGATCTACTTGGTGGTAGATGCACACATGCAGCATCTAGAAGGAGGGCGGCTCAGAGAGCCTGTCCTGTGTCTGGCTTACTGCCCAGGGAGCTTCTGAGGCTTTCTGTCTGAGCATCTGCTTAATGTGACCTCCAGGATATGCCCTAGATGGTGAAGCTGTAATTGGAGTAAGGGCTAATGACCGTGGCTGTGACCCCAAGCTGGCAGACAAGTGTGACCAGGCTGGGCAGAGGGCCAGTTCTTCCAGCAGAGATCGAGGTCAACCTCCAAGGCAGTGAGGAAAAACACAGGTGCGAGAAAAAACTTTGGGTCTCCAGGTGAGGTGACCACACATGCTTGCCCTGCCCCTCCCTTCCTCCAGCTGTGCCACCTGCATCAGCACTGCCAAGCTTTGCCCTGCTCTCCCAAGGCAGGGGTGGGTGGGAAATAGATCAAGTTTCCCAATTTTCAAAACAATGTTGTAACAATGGGCTGTAGCTGCACCTGCTTCCTCAGCTCTGAGTGAGCAGCCACGGCTCACCTCCTGCCACAAAGGGGGGCCTGGTCAGCGATGATTAACTCCAGGAGAACACAATAGTCAACATCTGAGCCGCCTGTGTGCCAAGGAGCATGTTTTCCCTGTTTATCTTGCACAGAAAGTTTTTAGCATCGCTTTTTTTACAAAGGCCATGCCTACTCCAGATTCCCAGACGGTGAGTCAGCCGTGGTCCCGGGTGAACCTGTGGACCCACGTGGAAACTTCACCCCATGAGAGGTCAGGCAGGCTTGCCACCGGAGCACGTTCAGATTATAAAAAACAAACCTGTTTCCTACCACCATGCTTTAGCCTTGGCCAGCATGTAAACAACTCGTGGAGAGCTGACTGTCTGCACTAGCTGTGCTTCTCTTGCTCCCTGCCTATCTTTTCAGCTCCAGGGCTGCAGCAGCAGTGTCTGCTTTCCACCAGTGTTTGGTATTTTATCCTTATGGTATAGAAGCATTATTACCCTATTTTATTTTTTAATCAAGGTTGATTAATGTATGTACATTACAGGGCCACCATTTTAATTCCTAAGACTTCCAGGCTCTCAGTCTGACATAGAAGGGGAGGTTTCCAGCTGTCTCCAGGAAAACCCAACAACAAGAACAGGCCTCTGAGGTCATGAGCAGACAGTTGGAAATTAGAGCAGCCCTGAGGCTAAGGAAATTCAGAGGCAGTAGAAAGTTTTAGCTAAGCAAGAAAAAAGTCCAACACGTAAAAGTTGTACTACAAGGACATTTGCATCCCACAGCATTTGCCATCCTAATAAGTGGCTTGTTAGAAGTGAAGAATATGTAGGTGATATTTTGCACCACCCTCCCACTCTTCCAGCATATTGCAGTGAAATATGCAATTCCCTCTTGTTAGAACAAGGTGAAAAATATTCTTTAAGTGTATCATATTTTGCTACGAAATGGGGAACAGTTGTCAAGGAAAACAGAACTTATTATCACTGCCAAAATGGCCCCAAACTGCTATTTACATCTTACAAGTAACCTTTGTAAGATGCGAGACAGATCAGAAAGTGAGATTTTTTGTTCTTCTGCTTATGATGTAATGGGCTTTTGCTCTATCCTTCAGCCTGGGTAGGTGTTATCTTCATGTTGTTATGAGTCTAACTGTGTGCAACACCCATTAAGCCAAACCTGGGTATCAGTGCCATTGCTGTGTCTGTGATGTTGCTGTAGTGCAACCCCATGAAGTCCAGCCCAGGTCTGCTCAGTGCTATTTGGACTCAGTGTCCTCATACCTTTGTTCTCTTACTCCTTGTTTACATCTTCATAGCTTGCCCTGTGTTATGAGTTGGGTTGAGGAAAGTGTCCATGTGGTGGGAATAGGTCCCTGGGGATATGAAGGGCTAGAGTGCCTGGGAGAAGGGTAATCTAAAGGAATCAACCTCCTTGGGGCATCCATACATTTCATAGTCCCACCATTCACATTTTCTGACCTACCTTCTCTTACCCTCTCCTCCCCAAAGAGAGACAAATGCTGTGCTGGCCTCCATGCCAGGATGATTTGCTTCATGGGTCTGGCCCCAGTTTGAATTTCATGCAAGTCAAAGTGGAAGGAGAAATCTTCCTACCATAACTCCTATGGACCTTGAAGTATGCATGGTTTAGAGGGAAGCTGTGGAGACCAAGCTTGTGTAGCACTTAAATTATTGTTTTTTGATTTAATTTCCACATCAGTTTTATAATTCCTATTTAATAAAGAACTAAATATAATGAAAGTTTTGTCTGAGTTCAGTGAAATTTTGTTTGGTTTCTTTCCACCATCTCGTCTTACAGGAGAGGTTAGTCTGGACCTTGGTGAAAGGTGTGAGCTGCAGGCTGGGAATGCCAGAGATTTTCCACACAATGCCCACAAAGTCTCTGAGATTGATTATGTCGCAGCTTGTTTTTAAATAATGTCAAAATGGAAAAAATCAAGCCCTCAGTCCACATACTGAGCCCTTCTTTACAAACAGAGGACCTTTATGAGGAAGCCAACATTAATGGCACAGTATCACAAGTGCCCAGCTACTTGGGTGAAGGGCATACAGATCACCCAAGGTTTGCCCTGTAGAAAATCATGATTTCCATCTCCAACCCGCGTTCACCCCAGAAGTTTTTCATTTTATAAATGAACATATGGTTTAATTTGAAGGCATGGTATGGAGCCTAGCTTGTTGAATGGCTGTTTTTAGAAAGCATTGGTAACATATGTGGGATAGTGGAGTTTTGTTTTGGTTGGAGGTTTTATGGAGGATTTTTTTCTTGACAAGTACAGCAACACGAGCTGGATGGATTAGAGCACCTCAGATATGTCATCATTTATATTGTCATGGACTGCCACAATGATTGGTGTTGAGAAAGGATGTGATGAAATGTTTATGTGGAAAGCTAATCATTGTTTTGTATTTTTTATTGACACTTTGCATGGTATATGCTGCACTGGTTTTGTGGGGGTGGGAGAGTGGGTTATTTTGCTTTAACTGTCTAGCTCTTACATTTGGTTTGATTCTACTCTTGCTGCAAACTTTGGGCATTTTACTGCCCTGGTGAGCAGGCCTGGGGCCAATATGTCTACGAATGCAGTAACAGAAGCCCCAAGTCTACAATGAGCTCCGAACAGGAGGAATTCCATCTCCATATATGAGATCTTGCTCTGCTGCAAAACATGTGGCATTAAGCCAGATTTTGTGCAAAGCAGCTATATAAGATTAAAGCTTCTTTAATTTTGAGGTACTGCTTTAATACTACTGTGTCAGCTGCTGTTTTCCAGCCTGGGAAGCACATCTGGGCTCTTGGTAGAGTTTGCTCTAGCAAACTGTAGCAAATCAAGCTCTAGCTCCACCTCTTTTCCTTGGAGAAAACAATTTTCTATGTTCTCCGCTGTGAATGCAAGGGTTAAGGGCCAGCAGACGACTAGGCCTATACTAAACTCAAAGAAAATATAGGGATATATTTTATTTATAGAAGAAAGTGTAACTGCATTTTTTCCCCCAGGCCAATCTGATCCCAAACTGGGTGTGCTCCACATTAAAGAAGGGTGAGAGAGTGTTTTAGAAACAACTAGAGTAATGACATTCACCCCAGACAGAGATCTGTCATCCCAGATATGGTACCACACAGAAAACCCAAACTGTTTCCCAGTGCTGGTCCCTCACCCATCTCACCTGGTTAACCATGCCAGCAAATCCACTAATCAGAGGATGTGGGAGCAGACTCTTAGGCTAGGGAGGGTGAATTTCCTTTACAGCATTTGGCTGGAGGGATGATGCTTCCTCTAAAGACTTTTTTTCACAGAAGGCTGTTAAGGCAGTCCCTGGGGTGTGAGAAAACAGGAGGTGAAACCCAGCACAAAGGAACAATAACAACTGCACACAGCTTCTGCCTTCTTTCACGAAGAAGAAGGGGGGTGAGGGGGGAGGGAAGAAGGAAAAAGTGTTTGACTTTCATATAACTTCCACCTCCTGGCTTTCCCTCAGCAGTTCCCCAGACAGTGGAGAAGGCTGAATTTAAAATGGAGGTTAAAAGATGCCCTGGAGCATATTTAAGACTTTGTTACTTGTTCTTGTGAAGATCTGTATTTTGTAACATGTAAGAGGCAGTGGACATACTATTGGTCTCTCTCTTCCCCCATCTCATCCTACATTTAGGAGACACAGCTTCAGATACATGTCATTTTATACCTAGAAAAGAAATAGGGGCTGAAATTATGCCTTCATCAAGCACAGAGGTCAGACTAGCCTGTGAGTTAATGTCCAGGATTACTGGAAACATTACCTAAAATTATAGTCTTGTAAAACCAACTTATCAAAGGATAGATACCTGCAGCTGAGACGTCGAAGATTAGACTCCAAATCTGATGCATCCTGCTGTGAGGAAGCAGTGGGACAACAATCAGGAAAGTGAGCTGGCAGTGAGTACAAGCCATGTCACAACATTTCTGCAAGTTAGTTTGTCCAGTTAGCCTGAAGCCTTAGTCAAAGCAGCGTTCTTTGATAAAACAAAGGTGTATATTTCAAATTATGCAGTATTTCTTCATAACAGCTTCCTAATATAAATGAAAGTAAGCATTTTTTTCATAGATATGGTTTCCCACTAGCTGTCTTGGCATAGAGGAGTCCTCTATGCCCACTTTGTCTTGATATGTCTACATGGATTTAATTTTCCACATCTGGGTCTTAGATTTCTGAATGTATGTATATAGAAATTATGTTTAGAGGCTAGAGTAAAAATTCATCATTGAAACAGAAAAAAAGTTCCAACTGCATTTTCTCCTTTGCCCAACCTCTTCAATTGCACTGCTCAGACAGGGAACACTTTTGCTGACTGTGAGTTATTCACTCCTTGCTGTACCTTTGCTTCCAGTAAGATGAACCTGATGCAGACCTCAGGTGCACAGATCCCCAAAATTATATTATTTTGTTAACAAATAAATTTTGCACCATTTATAATTCCTCCAGCATGTTTAGTCCTAGTTTAGCTGATAAAAGGGATTTACAAGCATGACACAATGAAGGAAACACAGCTGTGCACCCAGATTTTCCTTTATGCATCACTCTGAGGATGAGCAAACATAGGGGCAAATACAGAAGGCTACCTTGAAGAGTGTGCAATTATACTAGCAATGAGGGCTATGCTATAGATAAGGCAGAGTTTTGTTATTAACTTTTTATGGCATAATGTAAAACAGAGAAAGAATTTTTAAGATACAACATTTTATTTAGTTACCATATTA